>CAJQUW010012076.1:0-138751 GCA_907163375.1 Prostheceraeus crozeri | reverse complement strand
TCCGATAAGTTGCAACATATTGTTGGCAGCAGTCGATGTTAATAACTACAAATCAACATTCGCCAGTGATCTATTATGATCTAAACGAACGAATGCAATCATTCTGATACTGCGGACAGTCCATAAATATCTACTGATCTGAGTTAACACTTCACAAAGAAACCAACATGATGTCAATAAAATGTTTTAGAAGTGTCACTTTGTTCATTTCATTCTAGATCGCTATTAGCTGTGGCTTCGCGCGGACCGACTTAACTGAGTTTATGAAAGGTCAAATTTGTGCATTAAGGACTCATGCATTACTTTCAAAAGCAAAAATAGCTGAGTGCTTGAGCATTCCAGAGAACACGGTCAAAAAGTATCTTCAGAGATTGTCTGTCGATGCACAAGCTGAAGGAAGCAACCGATGTGCTTGTGGGCGGAAGAAAGTGACCGAGAAGATGAAAAGATTGTCAGGATGTATTCAGAATATCCTTTGATGTCTGCCAGAGAAATAAAGCATGACTCGCATCTTGAATGTGACAGAAGAACAGTTTCGAATCGGCTGCGAGATGCTGGTGTCAAGTCCTTTGTACCGGCAAGGAAGACTCTAGTGACTAAAGACCATAGAGATTGCAGACTTGAATGGCCTCGGCAAGAATCCAATTGGAGCTCTAGAAGGTGGAAAACAGTTGTCTTCTGATGAATCGCGATTCTGCTTTGGACAATCCCACACGTGCAGTATGTTCGAAGACCCTTTGCATGCCGACATTCGGAACCCTATGTTTGCAGCGTTCCCAATAGGTCTGTTGCTCATGCAATGGTATGGGGAATCTTCTGTAAACGGCTTCACGGATTTAGTCAGAATCGAAATCCACATTGCTTCTGAACATTATACTAATATTCTTGCAGGGCACCTCGTGCCAATCTGGCCCGTGATGTCTCAAGGAAACGGCATTTTCCAACAAGACAATGCGCCTATCCATACTGCCCTTCGAACGCCAACACTTCTCCAACAAAATGATATCAAAATCTTTGACTGACCTCCTTAAGGCACTGATATGAACCCTATCGAAAATGTGTGGGGTAGAATGGAACTGAAATTGCAAAGGAAATATGAAAATCCGTCTAACAGTGACAAACTTTTTGCAACTTTAGAAGAAATTTGGAGAGAACTCAGAAGTACGAAGTCATCGGAAATCCCTAATTTATTCTATGACTGATCGTGTGGAAGAACTCATACGTGCAGACGCAGGCATCACAAGATTTTAATATTGTTAATATTGTGCTTTCATCACTGTCATGATGTTCACTTATCGGAGTAATAATAGGTATGTGAAAGTGACGCAGGAACAAGTCTTGAGTTTTCATTTTTTTTCACCGGGTACTATATTTTTTCCATGACTGTATATACTCGCATATATAAGTAAACTAGCCTCTAGTGCGAACAACTCCTGCAGGGTGTTACAAAGATCTTTTTGATTCCTGAGAAAGAAGACATCATAAATGTAAACAATATTCAATCTTGGAATTCGAGCCTTTAACAAAATTCGAATCCCGAGATTGGTTTTCTGAAATACTAATTACTTGAAATTACATAGATCTTGGAGAAGAGGAACTATTTAGCATGGAAACATTACTAACAATTGATTTATGAATAAAACTGTCACTTTTATGATACAAATTGTGGATCCCAAGTGTAAAACAGAAAGATTGTATGCCTCATAATATAAGTGAGTGTGCAGTGTTAACATTTTTTTCTGCTCAATATATAGCTGAGATAATAGCAGATTATTAATGATCTACATGTATCTTCAAAAACTCTATTTGAGCAGTGTTCAGTACAAACTTACTATCCCAATGCAATCAAACGTATTTCTTACATTGCTTTGAGACGCCCATGCAACAGCTGATCAAAACAAATCGTTTATCAAAGCCATCTACCATCAATTTCCAACAGATAGGCCTATATTAAAAAAACAAATTTCTGAAAAACATAGAATTCAAATTCTTGACTGCTGTTGGTAGCAATATAATGACCGAGCTGTTAAGAAACTGATGCCGCCATTGGAAAGAGCACAAGCCAATTGTGTCACATTGTTAATTTGGGAATCATTATCACGGCGCTGTGACCTTGTGGTAGAGAATTCTCTATGTGTCCGGGAGACCTTGCCTCTACCTTGGTCGGGTCAAGTCTAAGACTTTTAAAATAGGACACTCTCAGTTCTTGCTAAACACTCAGCACAAAAGAATAATAGTGGGATAAGCAACAACTTGGTCATATGGAAGATAGACTCCGTGTCTAATGTGCTTCCGAGTATAAACGAGGTTTATTTATTTATCTATTTCTAAGAATACTAAAATCTGGGGGCTTCAAGGAGCCCTCCCACCTCCGTGGTTTCAAATTGTCCACATGATGTAGGGTTAAGCTGAATGAAATTGTTTCTGGCTTTCTTTTATCATCTTGAAAGTGTTCTAAACCACCACACTAATTATGAGAAAACATTTACTTTCATCAATTCCAGACGTCTGACCTTCTTGAATTTGCACGTCTGCAAGCGCACTTGTAAACACTGTTTATCAAGATTTTGTAATGGTGCTCATGCTCTGCACCGCTTTTTTAACCATTGTTCTATATGTATCACACGCTCAAAACGTGCATATGAATACATGAAAATAACACAATAGTAATTTGTTGTAAAACCCTAGAGCTTTTATCACCAAAAACATTCATGTCAATACATGTCAATCACATTAAGAGCGCTAATTTTATATAGACATGATCTCATGAATGAATTGAATCTATACTGAAAAATCCTGATATTTTTATGATGTTTAAATTAAGATGTTGTAATCACTATTTGAGCCTTGTATGTATGATGGGCTGCATTAGACGAGGCGCAAAAGGGCACTTTTAATTACTGGCACTAATATTTGTGATGCAAATTTGAAGACATAACTTTTGATTAAAAATATTTGAGAGTTGATGATTTTTCAAGTAATGATAAATTATAGAAAAAGCAACAAAAATTGAGCAGTTTCTATTCTTCCACTCCTTCATAGGAATGTTACATCAAGATATATGCCGCGTTAACGGCATGAAACTAAAGAAGCAGCAAAAATTGATGTGGAGAGGCAGTTCAATATCTCTTCCGAAAAATTTGTAAACTTAGTTTTCTAGCTATGTAAGCTTTTTAGAATTTATTATTTATCAGACTTTATGAGACAATTTGATATTATTCAGATGCTAAACCTCATCAAAAGTCGACTGAGTTTGACAAAATATGCGTCCATATTTTCCAGAGAATGTAAAGTACCGGTAAAAAATTATTGATGTTCTTTAAGCCTCGGTTACACTAGACCACTGAGTGTCGGAACAGTTGACATGAAGTGACACAGATTCTTGCCACATTAAATCGCGCGCGACGCCCCTCGATGCGCCATCGCAGTAGCCTGTTTTAAAAACACGACTGTTTTTAAGTTGCAAGGCACTAGACTATTGAAACTCTTTTATGAACAGCTTTGATAATGTCAGACGAACTTTTATTGGTTGCTTCAAATGTTGTGATGGAAATCGCGCGAATAAAAGAAAGAGAGGATTTGGACTCGGAAATGACCAAGTGCACCATGGACTCACCATTACCAAGTTGCATTCGGTCTGATCACCACCACCGGATTTTGAAATAAATTGGTTCGCCAGTGCAAACCATGCTAATTTGGGAACTTATACTCGTACATTCTCAGTTCCTGCTCCCGATTTCATTGATTTGTTTACTTTCCTCTTCCCGTTCCAATAAGTGCCTCGTAGAGTTTTTATCTTCTTTCTTATTAGGCTTAAGTCCACGCTTTCCATGTCCGATGTGTCGACAATGCTTTTCAATGCGGCATTCCGAATATCTCTTTTCTTATAATCTGTCGATTCGGCATTCCAAAGGCATAGATACTGGAAATACAGCTCGACTAAGGTCACTGTCTGTGCGGTGGTCCACTTATCCATTTTAAGAGAAAATGACTCTTCCGAATCACTAACATCTCTTTTTGATTCATCTTAACTTTTAAATTATTATGGTAATAAAGGATTTGCATAGATTTGATTTTTCATGCTACTGTTTGATGGTTGTGTAATGTGAACGAAGCACCAAGTTATCCGTTGATTAGAAAATTTGCAATGACTTAATTGATTTTCATAACATAATCGTATCAGTCTTTCTGCAAGGATTATAACGCAGTCTAGATCGTCGAATTCTGTTCTGTATTAGCGGAGAAATACAAAAATTCAATTTCAAAATACATTTTGAACACACAACTTGATGAACAGCCGACGAATTCAAAAAAAACAATGTCACATTTAAAGATGGGCGATGCTTTGCTATTTATCAGAAGAGTCCCGTCAAAACAGATCTATGTTTTTATACGCAGTTTATTGCGAGTACTTTCGGACACCACCGGAGTCCATCGTCAGGCGAATGAAATGACAAAATTGGCATAGATGAATAGAGTTCACAGGGATGAAGTTTATTACAGTAGAATGCTATGAAAACATGATAAGACCAGACTTCTTAGACAAAATTAAAGCAGTAAGATGATGCGAAATTGAAATAAAAGGACGGAAGAAAATCAAAGTAACTAGCTATGAAGATACAAAACAAAAAAGGGGCACAAATTAAGTCAAAAATCCCAGGCCGCACTCAAAGAATGCTTTACTCGATTAGATGAATTGAGACGACGTGACCATAAGGACTCTTTCACAATCCGTTTCTTCCATCTTGGTTCTCTATCAATGACAGTGATACTATGAGTGTCTATATTATGGTTGCAAAAAACTGAGTGTTGGACCAATTCAGAGCGACAACCATCTTTGTCTCGAAGAGCACGACAATGTTCTTTCCGACGCTGCTCAATGGGGCGAGCAGTCTCACCCACATAGACCCAGTCACAATCAGCCTCACATGTAATTTTATAAACAGAACCAAGTAAAGTGGCGGGCTCTGGTATCTTCCTAACAAGAAGGGAACAGAGGGTAGTCCTCGGCTTCATGGCTACTTCCACATCAACTTCTCTCAAAACCGTCGCGATCTTTTCAGACATTCCTCTGATATATGGAATCGGGTGTCTAAAAGTCTTACTCTCACAGTCATTAAGGCTGGATCTCTGTCACCAGCTCCGATTAAATTCAGCTTCACTGTAGCCATTTCTCAGTAAAGCACTTCTCAGATGCTGCCTCTCACCATCGATGTGTTGTTGTGAGCAAATAGACTTTGGTCTGCAAGTCAAAGAATTCGCGACTCCCTTAAACACAGACCGTGGATGAGAAGACTGACGGTGAAGGTAACTATCAGTATGAGTCCGCTTACGATAGACCTTTTTTTCGTAATAGACCCTTTTTTCTGTTTTGTATCTTCATAGCTAGTTACTTTGATTTTCTTCCGTCCTTTTATTTCAATTTCGCATCATCTTACTGCTTTAATTTTGTCTAAGAAGTCTGGTCTTATCATGTTTTCATAGCATTCTACTGTAATAAACTTCATCCCTGTGAACTCTATTCATCTATGCCAATTTTGTCATTTCATTCGCCTGACGATGGACTCCGGTGGTGTCCGAAAGTACTCGCAATAAACTGCGTATAAAAACATAGATCTGTTTTGAGGGGACTCTTCTGATAAATAGCAATGGATTCAAACCCGTTATTCGAAACTACATGTATGGGCGATCCTACCCAAAACCCTGCCCGAACCCGACCCGAAACCCGAATGCTCGGGTTCGGGTAGAGCAATTAAGAAGTCGGGTCGAATAAGATTATCTCTGGTAAGATTATCTCTTTTATCTAAACCCGAAAAAAACTGAAATAGCCCGAACTCGGGTTTTTTTCGGGTTAGAGCATACAAATTTGAAAAATGTCTAGAACTTTAAAAAATATTTTTATGTGAAGTGCTGTACTGTTTCATATGTACCTGTAATGAAGTTTTTCAAGAAATTGTGGTTTATCACATCATTCTCATTGTGAATTTTTTATCTAATAAAATACTTTGAGCTACATATTTTGCTTCTAAAACAACAAAATACTAGTATCAAATTAATTGAATCAGTTCTTGTGGTCTCTAAAGGCCTCATTCTCATAATGACATGTAGATCGTGGCTCGCAGGGTGGACGGGAAAGAAATGAAATTTAATTTAAGATAAGCTTTTCACAGGAACGGAAGCTTAACTATACATCAAATATTATATAATTGAAATTTTAGCATCTATCTGCAGAATTATGTTGTTACATGTAATGATGCAGTTCAGCTGCTCGGACTTTGACATCTTCATTAACATTGAGAGTCAAAGTGTCTCAATCAGAGTTTTGAAGGAGTATGCTGCAACACCTATAAAATATCGCGAAGCAGTCGATTTTTTCGTTAAGATTCCGAATTTCGTCATGTATTGCAGGTTATATTAATTTCGTGGGTAATCATTCTACTTATTAAGTATTTGTTTGGATACTTTACTAGCCTGGACTATACTAGCCTTTACTATACTTACTACTGCGTATTTTAAGAAAATACTAAAATAATACTGCTAAGAAGTTAGACTACCGCCCAGTATCACATTAGGATCAAGTATTAGCTGTATACTCTATATAGAAATGTTTCTGATTTTTCGAACATAATCGGGTCGGGTCAGGTTCTGGTACTCTTTGTCGGGTTTGGGTCGGGTTCGGGTTGAAATTTTGTTCGACTCGGGTATCCGAATTTTTGGAACCAGACCCGACGTTCATCTTTACTTTGTAGCATTGATTCTCCATCATAGAACCCCTCCCGCGCTTTTCAATTCAGAATCCATGGCAAGTTTCAGTCCTGGTGCTGTGGACGTTCTCAAGGTACTCCATGCCTCCATTCCTTTCTTGGCCAAAACTACTTGCAATTTCGCCGAGTTGAACCAGTTGTCAAACAGAACTTTGTAATTGCAGTTGATTTGCAGATGCTGAACCAATCTCAATTCAACACCACTCGAATTTCCAACTTCCTTGTCATGGTCAGCATTGAGATTTCGTTCTCCATATAGTTCAATCCCGTGAATAAGACCACCACTGCCACAGCACATGTAAAATTTTGGACAACATTTCTTTGGCTTTCTAGGGTTGCACTGTCGCAGACCTCCACTTCTTCGACCTTTGTATGCCATTACTTGCTCATCAACTGAGATGAATTCGTCGGGAATTTATAGAATTCACAACCATATTGAAGTTATTAAAAAGGGGCTGAAATTTGAAGGTTTTAATTGTAGGTCTACATTTGATTGACACTTGCATTGTGCATCAGAGAATTCATAAGTAAATTGCAAAGTATACCGAATGAAACATATCGGTGAACTTTCAATCAGAAAAAAGTGGGGTAAACGACTGAAACCTATCCAGTATTTATTAGCAGAAACCTTAAAAAATTTATTAGCAGTATAGAATTAGCAGAAACCTAAGCGGAAATTAAGCTAATTTGCAAGGGAATTTCATGAGCCGCATTATAATGGAAGTCTTGATGAAAAAGCCAAGATCTTGTTTTGCTTTCTTGGCTGAAACTTCAATTTTTTGATTCGATTTCCATCGGCATGATTTTGTGATTCACTAAATTCATGTTTCATTTCTAGAATCTGAATAGTGATGTGGACCCATTTACATCTTTCAAAGTTAATTGAAATCACTGTCGCAGATTATGTGATTTTGCTCTGCCAGTGGCAGGTTGCCTGCAACATGATCACGCTCAAGAAAATACTCTTGAGGTTGAGCACGAAAGTAATAAGAACCCATCGAATTGCTAATTTAGCAAACATTAAATCTCCAAGGCTGTCATGAGAATCTGTGAAATACCATCATTCCTTCTGCATTGCAATCATGATCACTCAATTCCGTTGTAATTTCTCCAAAACTGCAAAAACTTGCATATCTCACATTTGGTGACAATACCACCTGTATATCTCCTATGAGTTCATTTAATAAAATCGAAAGTGTATGCACATTGGGGATTTAATAAATGCGGAGTTACCACTCTACCTAATATGCCTACTCTATGGGCTATACCATTAACGTTAGGCGAACACGCCTTTATCTATCAACTATTGACATGTTACTGTTTGTGCGGTCTTCACTTAAATTCACTACTGAATTGGATACTGACAGTGACACTGAACTGGATACTGACTTATTATTGATCCGTTGATTCAAATGCTTACGAGATTTGTTATTACAAGTTTTAGTTGTTGCATTAGAAAAAATCAGTTCGGCATTGTAGTGCGACTCGCGTCAGTTTTTTGTAGTTTTTTGTTTATTGGAATGCATTACAGTACATTTTGTCGCTTTATTTCATATTTAAGAGATTCTTCGATTTATTGTAAGTTTTCCATTGAGAGAAAATTCCATGGGCAGTTATGCTACTTATTTAGCATTTGTTTGAATACTTTATTATCCTAGAGAAAATATTGCAACTACTATAGAGAAAATACTACTAAGAAGTTAGACTACCGACAGGTATCACATTATGATCAAGCATTTTAATATAAAGAAATGTTTCTGATTTTTCGAATATAATCGGGTCGCGTCCAGGGACTCTTTGTCGGGTTCGGGTCAGACATTTGTACCCGACCCGACATCGGGTTCGGGTTGAAATTTTGCTCGACTCGGGTATCCGAATTTTTGGAACCCGACCCGAAGCGCATCTTTAGCACAGTCGTTGAAGACCACAGAAGTTATTGTAATGCATAACTTTTCATCTACGGTATCGATTTCAATGAAACTAACTTAATTTTGATCAGTACGAGATAGCAAATACATTGACCGTATCGAACATAAACTTCTATGAGGATTTTTATACCGCGAACGCATCATAATCGTTTAGTGTCCTCTTCAAGTTGTACCACCCTACAACCTAATTTAGTGTCTCGATTCTCTAGTCGACAAGTTCTATCACGCTACGCCCCCACCCATTTCTCGTGTGAGAACGCAGGTGCGCGCGTGTGACGGCGAAGACTGACGCTCCAAATCTAATGTCCCGACACTCAGTGGCCTAGTGTAAACGAGGCTTTAAAGATAGACTTCGATGTGCACAATACCACTTGGCATAATTGATAATTATATTGACAAGCCAGCTCTCAAAAGCATTTATGCTAAAAGAATACTGATACATCAGTGCGAAAAGTAATAGGGATTAGTAGGATTATACACAACGCTTAAAAGCAGCTTCGATAAAATCCAAAATGGATCAAATGGGCAAATACAGGGTGTCCGTAAGGAAGCGATGCAATTTTTCTTTACTTATTATGGATTTCTTATTTTCATATCACTGATCATTGTGTTTTATTATAAAAAGCTGATAAATCAACAACTGAACACATTATACTGCCGTAATATACACCCATCATGTTCTAATGAAAAAGTAAGTTCTGAGATGGAAAGTCTTCATGAATAACTGTATTGTATCTTTTATCAAGAAAAAAAGATTTTATCTAACAAGTTTTACATTCAACCTTCACAAACAGATTGAATTTCGATACAAGATGAACTCCATTCTCCCCTAAGCACACTTGAAGTTGTGAGGTCACAATGTCAACCACACCTGCAAGCCATAGGTGGTATTGAGTCCACAGTAAGAACAATACTTTCCTTCGACTGATGAAGATTATTCGACACGGGATTGTATACCGTGGCCTTCAACATTTCCCACAGCCGAAAGTCAGGCGGAGATAAATCTGGGCTCCTTGGGGGCCTAGTAAACTCAAACCTGCGACTGACAATTGTTTCATCAAATTTCTTCTTAAAGAGTTGCTTCGTTCACTTTGCAGTGTGAGGTGTGGCATCGTCTGGCTGAAAAAATAGTCCTTGAAAAGGCTCGCTTGTATTTCAATTTCGGATTTTTTGTATCATAGGCTATCACAATATCGCTGCTGGTTTTCGGCAACAGTTGAAGCATCCAAGTCATCGAAGTAAGGAGTGAGGATAAATTAGCAGCACAGTCCTATCCGCACAGTTATCTTTAGAGAAAAGAAGCTGCTCGTGGAACTTGTGGGAGTTCGAGCGACTCCAAATACTGTAATTCCAGGAATTAATTAATTCTTCAGATGAAAATGGGCTTCATCTGTCCTCAATATATTCGTTAAGAAGGAGGGATTACTTTCAACCTTGTTGAATATTTTCTCCCAAAATTCAATGATGGTCACTTTGTCACTTTCACTGAGTGCGTGAACAATGTGAATGCGATAGAGATGCATCTGCAGGTGTTGCCGAAGAACTTCTGACTGCTCCAGTCACTTATCGGATACTAGTATGGGAATTTTCAAGAATAATTTGTGAATAAATAGACAAAAATCTCCACTGAGATAGCTATAGAGTCAGTAAAATATGTTAGCAATCATATGTTGATTTATCAGCTCTCTACAATAAAACGCCATGAAGTGATATGAAAATAAGCAATCCGGTAGTATTGCTATTTCGGATCAGTTGAATTCATCGTTCTAAAGCTGCAAATTACAAAATGAGAGCAACACAAAGTTGTATAGCTTCTTCACGAACATGTAGATTCAACTGGGTTTAGGAATCATGAAATGATGCTTCATTATGCGCTGCACAGGCATTGTTCAAGTGTTAGAAAGTTAAGCATTATTGCTGCATAAGCAAAATCGTATAGTATGATATTACATTAACATTTAATAAAACTTGCAGGAATGTGTCACGACTGGAAGCCAACATGGCCTGTAGGGTTCAGTAGCCGCAGCAGGCCTATATTGAAACGATGATGTTACGCGGCACGTAAGTCTTAACCACATGTACATACACTGTACACATATGCCAGTCGACCTTTCATATGAATCGGAGGCAAAAGCACACACCTTGAGATTACAATAGCGACTAAAATATCGAAAAATATCTATCTTCTAGGGAGGGGGTTGGACCTGCGATTACGTAATCGATATCGCTTAGGGGTTGGTCAATGGCGACTACGGGCGACTATGGGGTGGGAGTTCAAAATCTCGAAAAAACTATTACATAATAATTGAACGGCCCAATCCATTCTCGCACTTCCTTTTATATACCAATATATTTAACCTGTCTGTCGATTGACTTATCCATCGATTACATATGTGTGAAGACCATGGCCGTTTACCTTTGAAACATTGCTAACGTCTGCAAGACAAGGCGAAGTAGGCTACTACCTAATCATGAAAAGGTTTGAAAATTCGTTTGATGCCTGACATGGAGATCATATAACTGTAAATGTGAATCATGAGGTACTGCAATTATACATGACTGAATAACGACTAATGAGAGAGGGAGCAGATATAGCGAGAGAGGAATTAAGATTATTTTTAGTAATAGCAAAAACTCTTACATTCATCAAACAGAGTTATTTAAGGAAACAGAAAAATACTGAAAGTGAAATCAATGCCTTGTAATTATCGCCAATTTATGAAACTCCGAACTGCATATAATAGGGGGAATACGCGTTTATTGTAAATTCTGAGCCATAAGTCACATGAAATACGATATGACCGCATGAAATCAAATAAAAATTTATCAAAAATCAATGCCAAAGCTTCTTTTACAGATTATCAATTCATATTGAATTCTGATGAATGGTGAGAGCTACACAAAAATATGAGAACAAAACTACATTTCAAACCATTCCAATTTGTTCAACGGATTGTAGTCAGTTGAAAAGCGACCCTTGAGAGGACGGGTGTGTATTTAGAGAATTTAGCGACCGAAACTTCTATCTCTTGAATTTCGTTGAGCTTTTTAATAGTAAAGTAATTGTTATTAATTGTACTTGATGTGAAGATAATTTTCTATCGCTGACTACTTACAGCGAGACGCAATCATTTACCCAATCTTCTGATATCATGGTTATAAAGTAAAATGCATAAAACACAAAAAATCTTCGAACCATTTCCCATAATCTTTAGATGATATCAACGATATCTAGCGCCATAGATTGACAAAACTCTTCAATAAACAACTCCTTGAAACACGCCCAGCTATAAGTAAAAACCGACAGAACAAATACCTCACACACTAGAAATAAAACAAATAAATTGTGAAGCATCTATTGTCTAAAACACAATAAACATCACCTCTGCAACTACTTGAAGAGACAAATTTTATTGCGACTTGTCATTTTCACAACTTTGTCATCTTAATTAAATATATTGTCAGAATTTCAAAATGTCATGCAGAGATTTGAAACAATAATGAGAGGCCACATAAAGTAGATTATGTACTTTACAGTCAGAGTAGATAATTATTTCATGCTGGAGTTACTGCATTATTAATCCAATAAAGTAGATGTAAATGCAGAGAAGCTGTGCTTTTATGTTTAGTTTCAAGACTTAATTTGAATGACTTCAAGTAGTTTGCCTTGCTTGAATGAAGTTTATTAGCAATTGCCAGAAGATGCGGTGACTGAAGAAAATACTAGGAATGAAAAATCAGACCCCATTCACATCCACGATTTTCCTATTTGATATCTATGGAGAATTACGTGCATCAGCCACACTGTCAGACGTTCTGATAGCAAATTACCAAGTTAACTGGTACTTATTTATTGTTACTAGCATTAGATCAAAGTCAGGCCCGCATGTCGAAGCGAGGGCTGCAAATATTTACGGACAATAGTTTATCTTAAAAACATTGATAAAATCTGGTCGACCAGTGATGCTATTATTCTATGACGATTGTTCACAAAGTTGATAAATGTCATCAATAATTAATCAGATAAAGGATTCTTCAGGAAAGGTTTGCAACGAGTCGAATGTAATAAAACCTTTATTCTTCATACACAGGCATACTTTTTATCTATAAACGGGTCTTCCGGAAATACGCGGTCAAAAGAGCCCACTTCCAAAAAATTAACAGTTTTTATTGTCGGAAAGAACTAGGAAGTCATATGCCATATTATATCCAATGAAGAAACAGATGTAGGCCTACGGTGTTTAAACAGTGCACTAAATTCTGAAAGTACATGCAAAATATGATTACCCATTTAGTAAGCCTAGACAAGAAGTCGGCTAAAAAAACTAGACTTTAGCCGACAGCTTACAACATTCATTAATGAAATAGTTGCATGTATCGAAATGAGATAAGCGTGCATCTTTATTGGCATAAAACGTATGGTGCTGATAGTCCTGGCCTGACTAAGTCTCAATGCAATGAAAGTTTTCTCCGCCTGGGTCCAGCTGATTGCTATCTCATCATAGTCCTGAACAACAGCAATGTCACATTGTTTATCAGACCCTTAGCTTTTGCTTGACAACATAAATACACCAACTTTTCCACAATGGTTGGTGAAAGATTCTTCCTTACTTAGAACTATGTCATCTCGGCTTTGTTCAACAAAATGCCCTGAGGAATGCAATTGAACCGATTATTCGTAAAAGACAATTTTCCATTTAATTTCATTGCTCATTCAAACTTTCAGTTTTTCTCGTGTCATAACTTGATTATCTCAGAACATAATGGCATATTTATTTCGTTGATACATTTATTGAACTTTACCCAGGAAGAACACAAAGAAAATGAAATTACAAAGTAATTCTGTAGTGATTCAAATGACTCTTGAAAAATAGATGTATGAAAATTAAGGATCTACTGAATTAAAATGCAGCGGAATTATTCAAGGAATTTCCTAAACATGTGACAATCGTGACAAAAAGAGATCAGTAGGGCAATTTCTAAGACATTTCATGGTTTTATTTATTTTCTATGTTAGGTCTTACCTCTTTTCATTGTTTATATGATGCTTCTGCCATGCTGTTCATATTTTTCTTTCTCATTTTATGTATGTACACTGGAAGATGAATGGCGACCTGCATTCAAATGTGATGCACAACTGCTGTTAGTTTGGTACTTGGTGTATTGGGCTGGACTGTTGCTACTCTGGCTACCACCTCGTAGAATCGAGCATATCTGAAACCTACTCCACACAAATTTTAGAAAAGAGTGACAATTGTTTCACTGTACACGTACAGCAAAAGTAGCATTTTCCGGACTGGTGAGGACGTGTATTCCATTATCTTCATTTCATAAACCAAAATTCACAGAATTGCGTGCAAATTATTTAAATAGAAAATTTACTTAATTTAACTTTCTCTTCATTTCCATTTGCGAGTTAAAGTTAGATTGCATTGATTATACGAGGGGTGATTGATAAGTTCGCGGCCTGACATAGAAAGCTTAAAGCCAGGCCATTATGCACATGTGGATTGATACAATGGAATGTGCTGACGGCGTATGACGAGTGATCAGTCGATCCGGTGAGTCCGACCAGTCTCTAGGAACTCCAACAACAGAACTCCCTTCGAATCCCAAAAAATGGAGGCCATAACCTTTCCCGCGGACCTGGTGACCTTGGCTTTCCGCGGAGTTGGTGATCCTGGGTACTTCCTGGGTACTTCCATTGTTTCGATTGTTCTTTCGACTCTGGCTGATAGTGGTGAACCCAAGTCTCATCCATCGTAATGAACCGGTCCATGAAATTTTCAGGATCTCTTACGAACAGCGCCAGGTTGTTCCTTGAGATGAGAAAGCGGGCTCGTTTGTTCTCTGGTGTGAGTAGTCGTGGATCATCTTCCAAGCTCTCTCTTCCTTGCTTGAATTCTGAAGCCCACTTCTTGACTGGTGTAGGACGGAGCTTGCTCACCAAGTGTTCCAAACATATCATCATGAATCTCCTTTGGTGTGAGTCCTTTCAAGCCGAGATAACGAATGACAGCTCGATTTGAAACGTGATCCATCTTACGCAACACTTATCTGACTAACTGACTGATAAGTTAGTAACTGAAGTTAAGTAGTTGTGGTTTATCAACAGTTCACCGGATCGACTGATCACTCGTCATGCGCCGTCAGCACATTCCATTGTATCAATCCACATGTGCATAATGGCCTGGCTTTAAGCTTTCTATGTCAGGCCGCGAACTTATCAATCATCCCCCCTTGTCGTAGTCACCAATCAAAAGCGTCATTAATCACATGTCGCACGATATCATAAAGACATTGCGTCACTATTTAAGTAAAGGTGGATATGACCGGTTCTGTTCATCCGCAAGGCAGCAGCCGGATTTGCTATTTACTAAAATGCATTCACCCATATAGTATGTACATAATATACATGTACTTCCTCTGTGCATTCAACAATGAAAGGATATTACAATGACCCAAAATAGTAGAGCTTTCTTGTTTCGATGCGCATCCTCTGTCTCAAGTGGGTAGCCTCCAAGGTTGCAGAAATGGACAAGCGTGTTGTCCGCATTTTTAAAAGGTTCCTGAAAGAGCTGGAAGCGGGCCCGGGCTGGGCTCGGGCCTGAAAAAATCTGAAAGCACCCTGGCCGGGCGAGGCCAGGACCTGGAATATCTAGCACCCGGGCAGATTTTTATTATGTCTGATATTAGAAATATCGTCCTCATTTGATCATTTAAATTCTCAATTCACATAATGACTTATCAACATTAATACCGTCATACGACGGAAGAGTCATAAATATGCCTTCTCGACCAGAAACAACAATCGATAGACGACTGGCAAGTAACATTTCTTTAGAATTTTGGTCAAAATAGTCAATTGAATACTTTGCCTAACTTTCGACTTAATAGACTAACTTTCTCAAATAGACTATATGACTTCAATGCTTTCGTTAATTTCATTCTGACTCAATTGACACATGCAATCATCTGAGCGACCAGACCTGCAGATTAAGTTTTTGTCAATATAAGCAAATGCCGCAATTACTGCACTGTCCAACACACAGTGTGGCAGACTGGCAGGATTTCTCGAGTAAGTTATTAGTTTTTTTCTTGCTCTACTTATATTTACACAGGCCTTTTTTCATTACCTACCATTTGAATATCATCAGCATTTACATTTATGTTTTATTCTCATTTTTCACATTGGTTTTGCTCACTGAATAGTGCGATTTGTGATTTAATTATTGATTGTATTTCGCCTAAGGCTAGCCCTTACTGATTTGATTACAATAATGGCATCTATCGGCACATCAAATAAGATCCAATATATTAGTGATAGAAAATAGTCTTATACATGCACAATATTCAAAACAAATGAAAATTTGTTATGCATTAAATGTTTAAATATACACCTTGCTGTTCAACGCAATCAATTAACTTACAGATGGTACATAGACCCGACGGCATCCGATCATGTAATCAACAATTAGATTTTTAGAATGTTATGGCGATTACACTCAACTAACGATATTGATATCTTCACTAAAGATGGTAGTAAAGTGCGCAAAACAATTAAATTTCTCACCCGGGCATAATGTTTTGGAGTCGATGCGGGCCCGGATCGGGTCCTGGTCGAAAAATCGGCCCGGTTGCGGCCCGGTTACGGCCCGGTTCCAGCTCTGATTTCTGACACACCTCCACAATGTTAACTTTCTACTCGTGATCCCTCCAGGTCTTTGGACTTCTAATTCCATGGACCGAATTCGTCATAGTCTAATCTATCCAACTGACTCTCACTGTACCTGGCTATATTTTGGAGATCACGCCCGTAGTTTGCGGAGGAGATCACGACCGGATCTCCAGACATCATTGTCTCCGGGACACAATTTTTGGCGCCGTATCAGATGACGCACTCACCTCACGTAACACGCACGAAGGTCATAGTGATTTAAGGTCAATACAGGCCTACTGGCATCTTCATTCACTTGGACAAGAGGGGAAACATTCACCCTTGACGCTTACGTAACTTCTTTTTCTTCAGAGGGCCTCCGTCAAAGAAGAGGCCATAGAGTAGGGATACTTACTCTATGGAAGAGGCGATTTCTCCAGGACTTGCTCTCCAAGTCGCTGTTTGGTGGAGATTACCCACGCTGCCAACTGCCGTGATGATGTGATTTCTTTTATGGTGGCATCCTATGTAGGCATACTTCCACGAACTGTCACAGATCATTGACCTTCTGGCTGAAACTTTGACAGATACCAAGGTGTTAGATGTTGCTGAAGTCGCTTCTGTTATTAAAATTTTAATTTGTGGCTTTCCCTCGGACAGTTTTATCAAAGCCATTTTGGAGATCATTTTGCATGAACACCATTTTGACCTGGACCCGTAAATTATCAAAATCCAATTGCCAATCAGTCGAGCACTTTAACGGTTTATACCTGTTACAAAGGGAGTAAATGCTCGTACAAGCTAAGAAAACCTATCCCACTGTCTGTCTCTCTGTCAACTTTTGGTTGCTCTGTTTATTAAACGTCTACCAACGTTAAGAAATATCCATCATAATGTCGTAAGGACTCGGGTGGACAGAGCATTCAGTCTAAACACTTTTTAAATGTTCCGATTCCTAATTTTGAAATATTTTGAATTGAATTTGAAATAAAGAGATAAAATATTTCAATTTATACAATTGTAATATAAATGATGATTCATACACTGTTCGTCGTCTTTCGGCATGGATGAGAAAAGGAGTTTTTCGACGATGTATCTTTATCATAAAAATAAATTGGTTGACACCAATATTTCAGACAGCGCCGCTATCCATCATCAAGGCCTTCATGCATAAAGTGACTTATCGACAATCGCGACTACAGTGAACGATATTAGTACTGGTTTATGTCAACTAGGTCAGTATAGGTAGGTATATACGTATGTCAGTACTAGTACTGGTAGTTCGCGATATCTATGTAATTATTATTAGGTCTGTGATCTTCATCGTCCGCTTTGCTGCGTGCTGCGTCATCTGTTAAGACTAGAACATCGCTCACTGTAGTCGCGATCGTCGAAATGTCACTTGATGCATGAAGGGCTTGATGATGGACAGCAGTGCTGTCTGAAAGATTGGTGTTAACTAATTTATTTTTATAATAAAGATACATCGTCGAAAAAATCATTTTCTCATCATAAATGATGATACTACATAGAAAAGGAAAATTCAGACTGCATGAGTCATACTTCTAATGAAGCATCTAAATTCAGAGCAACAGACTCTGAGATGACAGGCGAATGGTGAATTGAAGCCTTAATCGGATCAAGTTTTAATATGGAGAATGGGATAATTGATTTCTGACACCAAGAGAGGGTTTAGGCTTGTGACTTGAGGCTAAATGAGCTTACTTTGCTGATTGTATGAAATTTTGACGAGTACAGTCTATTTTTAATGTTGAGAACAAATCGATTCTTTTACTTTTGAATGAATGGAGGAATGATTGGGATAATTTAACCCTATCATTCATCAATTATTTTCAAAAATACAGTTTTTTGAGAATAATGGTTTTTCAAACGCAATTTGCGGCCGTTCTGACAAATGCACACAATAAGAATGAAAGGGTAAAGATGTGGGAAATGAAAACTTGATGTCTAACTGCCATGCAGAAGATGCAAGTCTGGCGGGAGCTCAACTCAAAGTCACCCTGTGATCATCCGGACCAACTGCTCTACCACTGAGAAAAAAGTGATCTTTATTTTCAGAAATCAAGCCATTCACTCGATCGAGGTTTAGTGCACTACCTTATTTTCATAAATGACTTAATAATTGTGCTATTGAAATACTGTAGATGCAACAGAATGCGTTGTAAAGTTTCAACTAAACATTTAGTCAAATGGCATACATGTATACGACACGTTGCATAGAAAGATTTAGTATGTCATATGTTTCAGAAGACTTTTACCCTGTCGTCAGCATTTCACCAAGTAATACTGACTGACACAAATAAATAATACTGCCTATTCCCAGCATATTTATATCTTTAAAACTTATTACTTGCTTTTGTCAAATTTCTTTGAAAGTAGACTGTTAGAGAGTTTCTTGATATGATGAGTGATTGGAAAAATTTCAGAAGTAGTGTTTCCATAGATGAAATTCACTTGACTGAGGTTAGTCGGAAGGGCGGTAGAAGAGGTAGCAGCCGCTAAATTATAAGAAAAAATGTCATAAGATAATTTTGATGCTACTAATTCATTTTCAGCACTGAACCATGCTTGGACCTAATTTTCATTTCTTTAATTTTTATAATACATGCATGTGCTTGAAGTTCTATGATCTAGAAATGAATTTTTTTATAGATAATAGAATTTGCTTCAATGTGTCTGTACTAAGTGATGAGACCGGACCAGCCACAAAATTAAATATTTTGTTTATCTGCTTCGAAGCGCGCGCAGATGAATCTAATTCTGTGGGACCAGCGAACTCCATTTTAGTGCCTTACATTTTTGTGAGTTGAAAAATTTATTTTGTAGCTGCTGATCAGCATATTTCATTCAGCACTAATTTTGTAAGGCCCTAATTAATAGAAAAGAGTGATTTTCATAGGATTTTCTCGTTTTAAAAGCTTCAGCATTTAAAAGAGACGCGGAGAGCTCGACTTTTTCACTGACTGGATCAAACCGCTCAGATGACCATAGATTATTGTTATATTATGACCGCAGACGACTGCATCGTAGTTATAACCATAGAAGACGCAATCGTCAAGTGGTAGATATCGTTGAAGTTAGCACCAAATTCAACACCAACTTTTAAAAAAGAGTTTGTACAGAATCGAAAACAACGTGTACTGCTACTACTATTAATGAAGCAGAGTTTGTGCAGACAGGAATTATTCCAAAATTCGAACTCCTTCTACTTCAAAATTGAAAATTTAAGTTCGAAAAAATGGTGAAAGTATTGGTGCTACCTAGGTACGGAGTTTGTACAGCATACCAATGACAAATTCAGATACCAGCACTAGAATCAGAGCTTGTACATAGAGAGATTATGTATATTGATGTACATAGCATTTTCCCTCCACGAACAACCGGTAAAATCGGCAAAGACCGATTTCCCCGAAAATACGATGATATTTCTCAAAAAATGACTTGGTGCTATATGGAAAATAAGTATGTATAGTGCTCCAACCGGTCAGATAGTATTCTATTAATTAAGTCTGAGTTTGAGCACACACTTCGCCGACACTCCAGCCATCCTGTGGCACCGATTGATTTGTTCAGAAAGTAGCAGGAGTATTCTTGTAGGTAGTATTCTTGTGTCGGAGAAACGTATCTTCAAACTCAGACTTTATTAGTACAATAGTATTTGAACGGTTGGAGCACTGTACAAACTAGCCGTCCATGATTCAATATTTGAATATCAAAATAGGTTCATGCATGTTTTTGTAATTGTTTTAGAATAAAAAGTACATCATGTTTTTTTTGTTCATGGGAGTTTGTGTTCAACATTTTGATCCCAGCATTTGGCATCGTTTCTTTTCAATTGAACAACATATTTCATGTGTCGGCAACTTCAACGCGGTTCTGATATATCCTAAAACGGATATCTCCTAATGCATGGAATGTTGCTGATATCTCAATTTAGATCTCTCAGCTTCAGATACAAAACTGCCTAAGCTCTTTTGGATTCCAAAAGCTGCATAAAGAGCCTTATAAGTTTCGCTTCATCAGGAGCCCGTAATTGTACGACCCGGGCTCGTACCACGAAGGGTCTTTCTGCTATTCTCAATAAAGCCATGTCAGTCATAAGATCTAATTTTGCATCTAATTTTGCAAGTTATTGTGACAGCATCCGCAAAAATACTGGGTTTCATTTATTCTGGAGCGTCAAATCTTCCACTGAATTTCTTAGCAACCTTAATGCGTATAGTGCCAATAGAGTTTTTTTCTGTACAAGTTTTTGATTTTTCAACTCTGTACACGAATCTCAACGAACAACAGGTTATCTCACATTTGTTGTCTATTTAATATTGTTTTCAATTCCACTTCAAGGAAATATCTGTGTGTTGGCTGGAATAAATCATTTTTTGCTAAGAAAGTTTATAATAATTACACTTGTTTTGACATTGTTAAGTTTAAAGAAGCTATTTAATACATTGTATCACATGTATACGTCGCTTTTGCTGGTAAAGTTTTCAAACAAGTTCGAGGCCTTCAAATGGGAGGTAACTGTAGCCCTTTACTAGCAGATTTGTTTTTAGCACATTGTGAATTTGTTTTTATGAAGTCTTTGTCAGCATAAAGGAAATTTGGGCTTCCAAGATTGTTTTCTAGCACGTCTCGCTATACAGATGACATTTGTGTTGTAAACTATCGTCATTTTGAAAATTCACTTCCCAAAATATATCCTGATGACCTCAAGGCCGAAAGAAGTGGTGATAATGATAAGTCGACTGAATATTTAGATGTTAAAATCAATATTGTTTTAGATTGTTGACACACGTCATTATATCATAAAGTGGTATGTTTCCTTTTCCTGTGGTGCTGTTAACTTTTCCAGATAGCTTCATCCCCCGAAAGATGGGCATTCATGTATTCGCGAGCCAAATAATTAGAATTTTACGTATTTGCTCGCATTTTCAATATGTTGTTGAAAGGGCACAAAGGATTGTAAATATTCTTGTTAAGAGAGATTATTTTGTTAAAGATTTGCGTCGTGGTGCCACACATATCCTGTGTAAACATATGTACTTACTTCAAAATAATCTCCTTTAAAGCCATCGGTCGGGATGGTAAGATGAATGAAAATATCCTTAATTTTTCTTCGACCGTTTATTCAAGATAAAGATAAAAACGAACATTACAAAACACAAATTTTCGGCATAGCCTTCAGCAGGGATGTCAAGCAATGTCTTTCAAAGCACAAATGAGCATTTATTTGTGGGCCTTGAACAGAAATCTCTTCAGCTTCCACTTTGCGGTCAGTGGTAAACTTGAGATTTCTATGAATAATGTTCCATTTTATGCTTGCAGCATTGACCGAGCCGTGACCTTTCAAGTGCTGAAATAGGCCTACTGCAGAATTCTCTTTACTCAAATGTTCTTTAACACGAGAATGTATTGTATACGTGCCGATTCACCGATGTTAAATGCACATATCTGACAAGTAATTTTATAGACACAAAATTTAACATAACGCATATTGGGAAATGATGCACACATACAAGTTTCACAATCTTTGTAAAAACAGTTATTTTGCTGCTTACGTAAATCATAATGTGTTTGTAAGAAATTTGAACATGTTCTGTTAAATTGGTCCTGCGAAGCAACTCTAAAGTTTTGCGTTTCATTTTCTCTCCGAGAAAAGGTAAAATCAGGCGTAGTCTATCATTACTTTCAGTAATACTAGTATTCCTCTCCAAAATACGGTTACAATTGTTGATAAATTTGAGAGGATAACCATTATTCAGAAAACGATTCTTTAAAAGATTTATGCTATTGAACATATTGGCGGACATCATAGAGCTATTTCGTATTGCTCGATTAAATTCATTTATAACCATGTGTAACTGATAGGAACATTTGATGTCCAAGGTAACACAGTAACAGAATGACATGCTTTAAAATACAGAGATGTGGAAGAAGAGTATGTAGAACTCGAGTAATGCACCAACAGATCTAAGAACGTCAATTCATTCTCTGAGGGTTCTTCAACAGTAAATTGAATACATTTATTCACAGAATTGAAAGTTTGCTTCAAAAGTTTGGAATTTTTTCATGTAAAGAGTTTTTGATCGTTGTGTGTAATAGGTGTCACAGGATCCGTTGTTCTACAGCAGGGGTCCGCCAACCAGGGCATACAGGAAATTAAAGGACCCGACATGCAAAGCTGGTTGGTTTTCCTGCTGACGAACCTAAAACCGGTGTCGAGATTTGTGTATAGCAATTGCAATTTTCGTTCGCCCATTGCTTTAAGATAGATTTCTTTCAATTTGTGTGTTATGATAAAAAATTTTGACTTTCCCTGGTTTGCCTGTGGGAACGGTCATCAGTCCTCTTAAGGACTACCAAAAATGCTACAATTTTGTAAACTTATGAAATATTCACATATATTTTCAATATTGCACATCATTTCAAACAGTCAAAATGACTCAGTTAGACGTAAGTTAGCTGATTAGTTCACATGTGAAAATGTCTCTTTTTTTAGTAGGCCTATAAATGATTTCGATTTCATTCCGCGAGACTTGAAATTAAGCTATTAAGTGCTTTAAAATGCTATCTACTGAATTTTGAATTCTGCATACAGCTTAGTAAATGCAATGATTAAGAAAATACAATTCTGATGATGACATTTCAAATGGTCGAAATATCAATTTGGCACTTTTATTTCTGTCAAAGATTCATTAGTTTGCATTGTAAATTCTATATTGAAAGTCACAGTTTGCATTTTTTTAAAAAAAAGTGCTTTTAGGCATAAGGCATGTTTATATACAGCACGCCATATGAATTTTGCTCAAGAGTATTATCAGAATCTGCTGTCGTATTTCTAGATGGAATGTATCAAATTCTCAAAACCTGAGAGCAGATATCGTCGCCATTGAAGTTGATTCTGCTTGTAAAATTCCACAGGATTGGAGGCCAAGAAAGAGCAACTGACAGAACTAGTTGGAAATAGTTCAATTTCCGGATCTGCCCATATTTTCTCATCACGTAACACAAAATTCAAACTACTCTGGGTGATCGTCTTTTTATGTGGCTTTTGCGGTTTTGTGACGAATCGCATTTTCATTACGCAACGATATTTGGAATGGCCGATTGTCACTGTATCAACGATTAACTTTGCTAGTTTTACTTGGCCGCATATAACCGTTTGCAATCCCAATTATCCAGTTGCATTTTCAAAATGGAATAATTTAGTTCAAAATTGGGAGTAGGAAACCATTAAAACATAAAGCAATGCTGTCCACATTAGATCGACGCTTCTTTACTCAGTTGCATGACTTCACGGAGGTCACATACCAATTTTATAGAACTGATGACATTGATCATCTGAAAATGAAAATTACGCATGGTTGTGACTTGCCTAATAGTATCTTCACATTCTGGAGAGTGCTTTACAGAAGTGTGCTCGAGCTCTGTTATGATATTAATGACTCATACAGCAATGCTGATAGATTTAAGCTACCGCATAAAGTGACGTCAATAGATTTAGTTATTAAAGTACCGGAGATATCACTTGTTATCTGATATAAAGGCTCTCAAAAGGTTTACCTGCACATGACTGCTACAGGAGAAAACATGATCAAGCCCAGAAATCAGGGGTTGATTTGAATCCCTCGGAAAGCAATGCAATACAGCTATCACTGACGCATTATAAGCGCTTATACAGAAAGACAGATGCGTCAAGAACCATGCAGCTAGACAATTTTACGTTAGATACAACAAAATAAGAATGTACAGAGTCGGTTATTCGGATTGCATATGGCACCATTAGCAGAGAATTGTTGTGAGAAATTTTGGTTGCTACTCCAGCGATTCACCTCTCTTTTATTTTAACGTATTCCCCCGTTTGTGTTCATATATGACAGCTTCCAATATCAGTGCCAGAATTTTAGCAAATAGGTTATGGCTTAGAATCAACTATGAAAGTTGAAAGAGAACAATAAAGAAAGAATGTGAGCAATATTTAAAAGAGCTTGTGATTTACTAAGGTACACAACTAAGTAGAGATATGCCAAAAAGGAACGCATGTACGCATCAAAAGTGGCTCAAAAGTATATGAAGTCTTTTAGGCCAATATTTGTTACTTTAAATTGAAATGAGCATGTTCAGCATATAAAAGAAGAGTATCAAATTCGTTTTTCACAGTATTTATCCAATGTTAGAGGGTTTCTTGGTTTATGGGTTGGACTTAGGGTCATTAGCCTCTTCTAAATATTCAAAATAACAGTAATGAGTATGGCCTACATTTGGAGATCTTTGAGAAGAAATAGGCATATTTCGGCGTGAGTTGTCATAAATGGAAAGGTATGTATGTATATAAATGTTATATCATCGGTCATACTTTATCAGATTGCATACACCGAACAGCGTGAATCGTGACTGCTCTCAGAGTTATTTTGTTTTGTTATTTACAGAAAGTCTTAAAAAGACAAAAATTGTACACAGTTGAATAGATATTTCTCGGAGAATTTCATGGCTGTTTTTCTAAAGCTCCTCAAGGTTGATTGTTCTTAGTTAGCTTTGCATTCATTTGCTTTTTTGGTGATTTTTGTCAATGTATGCTCTAACAACAACGGACTTCGTAAAATATACAGATTTCACACAATTTTAGCGGCGGCGCTAGCCTCAAATCACGGCCATACCGAAATTTCGGCTAGCAATTTCATTTGATTAGAATTTCAATTTCAAGTTTTGAAAGTGAATCTCAGTTTCCCTCGACATCATAATTTCCGCAAGATATTTTTCCTAGCAGGAAACTGAAATCTGGTCTTAATTTCGGAGAGGAAAATGAAACGCTTGCTGTTTTTCCAACCGGAACTAAAACGCAAGGAAAATGTATCTCATAACAACGGCCTAAGCATGCCCCGGCCATCGGTCGACAACTTCCATGCAAGACTGAATCAGGACATCGGACTTCCTTCATGATACAAAATGCATCGAAATGCAAGAGCTACATCTTCGAGTGCTTTTGAGTCTTTTTCGAATGAATTAATCGATTTCTATGACAAGTTTTAGCTTTACTGGCCTAATTCTCAGATAGTCGTGAATTCTGAAAGCTAATTGAATAAGCTTCACAAAGTCAGATGATGATTTGATTGTTTCCAAGCGTCAATGCAATGACTGAAAATGCGGAATGAATCTCGGTTTAGTAAGTGCCTGCAATCTGCAATTTTCGAAGAGATGATTTTAACTGCAATATGATAAAGGGAAAGGTTCGGACAGATAGAAATGTGTGCCAACAATCTCTTATTCAAGAAAGAAAGCACTTATACAAAGCCTTTTGTTTGAGATCCCATTGAGATGTAGCAAAGTGAATTCACTTACAACAAAAGGACTCAACGTAATGAGAAGACCAAAGCTCTTTTCTTGTTTTTGTTGCGGTCAACAAACAATGGATGTTCACAGGAGGTGAATTATGTAATTTCTCTCGATTCATTTCAACTTGTTGTTTAGTGAAATTGGAAGTTTGCAAAATACATTTAATCACTTTTGTTACCACCTCATGATGATTTGGCTCGCTTCAATTCCCAATACTTTAGCATGTTGAATAGTGCTGGTCAGTTGCTGAGTCTGAACAGTCTCTTGTCCTTAGTGACAGGATCATGACGTATTGAAACAACTATTTTCATTGGTCAAAATTCTCTTGAGCTCATGAAGAAATGGACAGGATGGTCAGTCCGTCGCACAGTCGAACGAAGATCATGTCGCCAACTAATCTCCAGGTGAAGATTCCATGCAAGGTTTGCAATCATCCCTCTACAGGTGTCCATTATGGAAAATACACATGCGAAGGTTGTAAAGTGAGTTCCAAATGTGCTTTCATAACTAATGATTTCTAGTCTCAATATGATTAAATTTGCTTCTTTTGGTGTTTAATTCAAAACATCTAGTTAGCTTTGAAATAACGCATTTTATTCAATCATTGCACATCTGAATGAATGTAGATGTAACAAAACAAAAACTGCTGTGTTGAATATTGAACCTTTGCCATATGATAATATTCTCTGCATTCATATTGAAACATATAGTCTTCATATTAGGTATTATATTCAAATTTTAACTGTAGAGTTTAAAACGTTGACGCTCTAATTAAAGATAATGCTCATCATGGGAAGCCACAAAGCGTCGATGTTTGCTTGTTGCTTTATTTTTGGATATCATAAGGCCTTTCGGGCGTCACAGACAATGTCTAATTAAAGCTATTGTGCTCAAAATATGCTAAATAATAAGATTTTAACTGCAATCATCTCGATAGAAAAGGAATTCTGAACGAGAGGACACGATACACAGAACTCATGATCAACATTTAACTGGTCTGCTTAACCATTCTTAAAACTAATGATTTAGGGTTTGCTACCAAATGAAACATTTTGATTTAATAGCAACAATTAGTATTAATCAATGGCATTTCTCGAAGAACGACAGCTTTCATTGATTGATAGTATATTATTCATAGACGTTTCAGGGACACTTTCATTCAGATATTCTGCGATGATTAGTAACTTAAATCAATTTGCAATCGATAATGCTGGATAGTAAACGTTGAACACCGAATACGGTAAATGCTGAAAGGTTCAAGTCATCATGAAGCAAATACATTCCAGACATGTCAAATACGCTTGATGACTTTAGCTGAAAGATAAAAACAGGGCATCTCCGTCACCATATCAAAAATGCAATATTTACGAATGGTAACTTTTTCCAATTAGTAAATGCAACTTCTTAATCAAGCAACCGCAATCGCATGTCAAATACATTTTTCAAATTATCAATACAAAATCCCTCACCATTTGTACGTTCTATCTCACTTCATTCTCAAATCAAATGACAAAATCTTAGTTTCAATTGTGCGAATTGAAAATCACAAAATTGGACGGTGGGTTCCCAATGGGCTGAGAAATTTTCAATATCAATCCGAATGATATATCTTGAAATGGATTATTTAAATGCATTTTGAAATTTTGAATGTTTTGATGCATCAATTTACCAATCTTGTCAGTCAAAATTGACAATCAAGCTTGTCTAATTAAGAAATTAATCCATGATACTGAAATCTATGAAGTCAAACTCAACCGATTACCACAAAGTTCAATATATAAGTTAATGAAGATAATAATTTAGCCGCAGACCAAATTTCACTTGAATTGGACTTTCAGTTTGTGGCATATTAGAGGCGATTGCGTAAATGTTATCAGAGTAGGAACCGGCCCTGGCGAATTTGCTAAGTTTGTAATCATTTCTATCATAACGAACAGTAACATCGTTAAATATTGATGGTTAGGATATGGGTTTCTCTTATCATGGACATCTAGCTGTCAATGCCCTGACATACACGCATAGATTCTATCATTGGATTTAGGGGTAATATCGTCAGTTAAGACACTTCTCCATAAAGATGTTTTAAAACTTCAGGAACTCATCCATGCGTGCAGCAGATTGCAACAACAAGTAGCTAGCTCTCAAAGGTACAACATAAACTCGATGGAGTGCTTCTGATTGCCTCATCCTGGCAGATATCGAAGAGCGTGAAGTGGGTCGTCGAATTCTACAATATACATAACTAATAATTCTTCAATACATAACTAACGGACGAAATACACGTAGAGCCGGTCATTGCTACGGAATATTAAAAATATCTCTCAATCATTGTCAATGTGATTACAGCAAATAAATGGAATCATCTCAAGAAGTCGAAACATCCCAAGTAGTGTGCAAACAGTGTGTACAGGAAGTCAAGAGTGGTGAGATGCAGTTGAATTGTGACAAAGGTGCTGAATTTTATCACATCCATTGTGTGTACCTACCCGACTATGAAATTTTAAAGTATTTCAAACACAGCAAGAGAAAGTTCATCTGTAAAAGCTGTATTTCATTGTTATTTCCTGCCGAATTACAGAACATAACACACATCACAGAACAGCACAGAACAAACCCACTGCACAAAATATCAGAAATGGAAGAAGAAATGAAGAAGCAAGCGAAAACGAGAGAAGATCTTTTGACAACAATAAACAGCTATCAATTGCAAATGGACGATGACAAGGAGAAAATCAGGAAATTAGACGAAAAAATAAGAAAATGCGAGCGAGAGCTGAACAATACGAAGAAATCGAACACCTGAACAGCAAAATAAGACAACACGAAGATCAAAACAACGATGAGTCAGACGATGAAAGTGAAGATGACATTATTCAGACCGATATCCTAAGAAAGCTAAACGACATCAGTGAAAAGATTAAAAAGATTGAAATCAAACAAGAACAACAACAGCATCAACAGCAATTACTACAGCAACAGCATCAACAACAACAACAACAACAACGAAATGACAACAGAGAAGAAAACTACCAGCGAACATGGAGAAGACCGAATGTAAACTGCCACTACTGCGGAAGATATGGACACTACAGCTCCCAATGTTATTTCAGAAGACCAAGATACGACAACAACAACAATTACAACTACTACAGAAGAAACAACTACAGAAGATACCAACCAAGAAGAGACGAAAGCTACAGAAGATACCAAGAAGAGACGACAACGAACGAAGATATGAACATCAAGAGAGAAGAGAAAATGAACCACAACTTCAACAAAGACAAGATGAAGAACGATTCAGAGTAAGAAGAGGCACCGAAGACTACCCACGTTACTACCCAATCAACTCACCAAGCGCACCACCACCAGTACGACCACTACACACAAACTACAGAACAGAAAACAGAGACACTCATCACACTCCAAACACCAGGCGCTATGTTTAACATAGAATCGGAAGAAGAGGCTAGTGAGGACATAAATGATAACACTTGTTTGAATGCGATAACGAAAATGAAATTTTATTATGTCAATATTAATGGCCTTAATGATGGAAAATTTAATGACACAAATCTTTTGAATGATATGAAAGAGGCAAATTATATATGCTTTACTGAAACACACTTAAAAAGCAACGTAGATCTACCTGCCATACCTAATTATAATACCTTTCATACAACGTACGAGAACAAGACGAAAGGTAGAAATATAAAAGGAGTATCTGTTTATGAAAATCTATTTAATGATAATAGAACTGAATACATAGATAGTGAGAAAGGAATCGTGCTGATACTCAAATTGGTAAATAGTAAATGGACAGATTTAAATGAGATATTCCTCATAATATCATACAGAAAAAACAGAGAATCTAATTATAAAGATAACGAATATTTTGAGAAAATCAAGCGATATATAATAAAGCATAATATGCAGCATATAATAATGATTGGTGACCTAAATGGAAGAATCTCTAATGAAAGTGACAATAAAAACAGTGACCTGCCGCATAGAATGTCTGAAGATAAAACTATAAACACTAATGGTCGTGAAATAATTTCATTTTGTAATGAAACATCTTTGATAATTGCAAATGGAAGATTTGAGACTTCAGACATTATCGGAAAATGTACTTTTAATAGAATGCAACATAATGAAATTCGAAAATCTGTAGTCGATTATCTTATCGTATCTAAATCATTAGTGAATAAACTAAAACATTTTGAAGTCCATGAGCCTGTATTATACACTGATCATTCGCCATTAACATTTGAGATTGAAATGAATACGAAAACTCCAGTTAGGCTAAATACGAAATGCCATCAGGCATTGAAGATAAAAGCAATAAGACCATTCAAATGGACTGATACAAATAAAAACAATTTCAACTCGTGTAAATTTGTTGAAGATTGTTCAATTCTCAGGAATAGTATTAAGTCAACACTATTGTCAGCAACAAATATTTATGATGAACTATACAAAAGTAAAACAAAAGCTTTTGAAAATAAATGCGCATGTGATAATAAGCACATCTACACGGATGAATTAAGAAAACTACGAAGAAATTATAGAAGAATAGTAGCGGAATATAAAACTGATCAATCAAATGAAAATCTGATGAATTTAATGACACAAAGGAAAATTTTAAATAAAAAAATTAGAAAAGAAAAACTGTACCTGAGAAAGATCAAATATAATGAAATTCAAACCGCAAAGCAAAATAGGGATCGCAAACTGTATTGGAAAATACTCAACCCAAAGCAAACTAAGACTCACATAGAAAATAACCTAACTGCAGAACATTTCAAGACTGTTATGACAGAAAATGATGCTACGAACAGCAACATCCATCCTACCAGGATTTTGACTCTGAGAACAAATTCACCAACAGAGCTATTAGATACTAAATTCACATATAACGAAATTGAAACAAATATAAAAAACTCAAAAAATTTTAAATCAAGTGGACCAGATGGCTTTGTATATGAAATGTTAAAAGAAAATGCAACAGAAACCGTAGACATCCTTCAAGAAATGTTTGATAAAATTTTAACTTATAATGAAATACCATGGAATCGAAACTGGATTATTCCTATATATAAGAAAGGAGAAAAAGCAAACACAACCTCGTATCGCAGCATCACCTTATCCTCATGTTTAGAAAAACTTTTTACTAAGATTTTAAATGAAAGACTGAATACATGGTTGGATAATAATCAAATTATTCACCCATGTCAAACGGGATTTAGAAAAGGTAATTCAACATTGGATAATTTATTTATACTGAAAGAATCGATTCAAATATATAAGAACAAAAAGATGCCGCTATATATATGCTTTGTAGATTTGTCCAAGGCATTCGATTCAATACCGAAGAAATTGCTGATCAACAAACTGAATTATGTTTTACCTGACAGCAAAATTTTAACCACGATAACTAATTTACTGACAGTAAAACAATTTCAAGTATTATATAAAGGAAAAGAGACAAATACATTTCAATTACAAAATGGTATACCTCAAGGAGATAGTCTCTCTCCAACTCTTTTTTGCATATATATGAATGACCTACTCATCAAAATAAATGTTGATAGTGATTTCACACGACCTATTAAGATAGGTAATGTTCAAATCGCATGTCTTACGTACGCAGACGATATTCTCCTGTTGAGTGAAAGTGAGACAGGGTTGATGCATCAACTGAAATTAGTTGGAAACTTTTGTACAGAAAATGGATTAACAATTAATTTCGATAAAACAAAAGCAATGATATTTAACAAGTTTCATAGCAATGATAGCATCGATGAATTTAAATACCTTGGAATGTGGATATCTAAAAACAATAAAAAACATATTGAATGCTTTGTAAAAAAAGGTAAACGTGCTTCATATGTGACTGAAAAGAAGTTAAGAGAATTCGGCCATGTAAATGGAAGTATAGTGAAGAACACTTTTGAAATGTCAACATTGTCTAAAATGAAATACTGTGCTGAATTTTGTTGTCACAACAATCTAAATTGTATGAATAAGATTCAGTACCAGTTTTATAAGAATCACTATCATTTGGCAAAATCAACCCCAAACTATTGTTTGATCGGAGAATTCGGACTTTTTCCAATAGAATTCTATTTCTATAAGGCGGCAATCACTTTCTGGATAAAATTAATAAATACGAGTAGTAAAGACAATAATTTGGCTAGAGAAATATATACTGAAATTTATAACCATATGAATGACTCTCAATATTCCTACACATGGACAGCCAAAGTGAAGATGTTACTGAAAGAAGTCAACCTATTACACTTATGGCAAAATCAAAATGCTGTAGATAAAAAAATGATGGAGAAATGTACACGTAGTACTCTGTTTGAATACTTTCGCACTCAATGGATCGATAGTGCCAAAGAGAGTAATACTGGCAGAAATTATTTGGAATTAGCAAGATTCGAAATGAATTTGAAGCCTTTTCTAGATTTAGACGTACCAGTGGAAATAAATACGTTGATAAAATATAGAGCTAATAACCATGACCTTATGGTAAGGACTGGTATTTACAAAAGTAAGAAATTATATGATGAACGTTTATGCGAAACCTGCAACAATCAAAAAGTTGAAACAATATATCATTTCTTTGTTGAATGTCCTGTATATGACCAAATTAGAAAGAAATTTGCACCATTCTTGAAAAACATAAGTTGTAAAGAAGAATTCTACTATAAAATAACTGCTCCCAGTATCGCCGAAATGAAAGGTATCTACAAATATCAAAATAATTCAAATAAAGTTAGGAAGAAAGACAAATCATAATAAATTGTCAAGTACGTGCAACTTTAGATAAATCAGGTCACCAATCTCATTTAAATAAATAGCTTGATTCCATACCAAAGCAGTCGCATAGATTTCTATGAAAAATCAAGGTCTACCTTGATATTTCATGCTCTTTATTGTTTGATTTCTATGCTGAACCGTATTGAACAATACTGAGAATATCTACGAAACTTATGACCCTGCCCCTATCTTCTAACAATGGAAGTACCAACAAAAGCAAGCAAAATCGATTCGGTGTTAAGAGTATTCATGCCGATTGATAAAATAGATTGAAAACCAAATCTCTACCCAGTCAATACATAACTAACGGACGAAATACACGGAGAGCCGGTCATTGCTACGGAATATTAAAAATATCTCTCAATCATTGTCAATTTGATTACAGGTGAGTTGCTTGATAACTTCATTTTTATCTGATTAAATGCTTACTACTGTATATCTGTCCTTGCATTATATATTGACCGGCTCTCCAAAACTTATTAATAAAACTTATAAGCAAATTATGATAATTATATAAAACAAGAAATTAATCCAGAAAAGATACAAAATCACAGCTAAGATTCATTCATTCATAAGAATACTAAGACGTGAGATAATGTTAATATTATTGAACATGCATGTTTTTCAATATACAGATAATTCATGATCAATTTTGACATTTGAGTTGTAATGCATGTACTGATTTACGCATGACCTTTTCTTCCGATCCGTATCATCATTTCACTTAGTTGTACATCTCATCCGCCATCCATCATTCATTGTATATGGATATTTTCATCATTTCATCACTCATCATATCAATGTTATGTATATTTGTACTACGTTTTCCAAGTTGGAAATAAACGTTTTGACTTTTGACTTTTGACTTTTGAAAATATATTGCCCCTATTAGTGCCACTCTGTCAGCTCCTTCTGCACACGCCATCTGACAACTAAGTGCTGGTTATTCCATAGCATAGGGGATGTAGTTTTACTCGGTAGTAATGACTCGAGTTGAAACGATTAGCCAATATTCAAGAATGTTGATTAGGATTGGGATTATGATTAAAGTGTTCAAGTATTTGATCATGATTATGATTGATTGAAGTTTTAAAGAATGTGATTATGATTGTGATCAAGGCGGTCATAGTCTTGATTATGCGTCAGACGCTTTATCATGAAGGCTGGTAGATTGACTATGATGCTGATTGCGGCTTTCAGACGCTTTATCGGGTCTTTGATAATTATTGTGCGTTTAAGTAATAATTTGAATATTGTGAAAAGTGATAAATGCTGCGCAATCATCGCGGTCTTTATTTAAACGCATTTCCTTGATCAATTAAAAAGCTTGCTTAATTAGTAGGCCTATTATTGCCGGTACTGTAATTATTCGATTTTGTTCAGTGCGATCATAGCGTGTAAATTGACAAAGATATTGATCCCATATTGAGTATGATTTGATAATCTTAAAGTGCACGTAATGAGAAGATATCAGAGGAATGATATTGTAGTGAAGATATCCTATGACGAGATGTGAACGCATGTTCATGACCGTGCATCAAGGAATGACACTAATTGTGTACTTTCCGTCACTACGTAGTCTACCTGTCACTCTGCCATCGGCAGCCGTGTTCTGATGTTCGGATGACTAAAATTAAATTTAATCTAATTTGCTAGTTAATAAACGTAATTTTCATTTTTTTTGAAACTGATGAAATAATATTTGTTTTTCATTCTTTTAGTCTTTCTTTGCACAAAAATTAATTAGTAATTAATTGTATCAAAATATATTTCGCCGGTCTGGCCTTATCAATTGAAGTAAAGGGAAATCCTAGGCCAAAAGTTTTTGGAAATGAAATGCAAAATAATTTGAAATATCTTTACACAAATTGCTAATTATCAATGTTATTATTGATATCCAGCAAATATCCATATATATCATAGTTCATTATTCAATAGAAATTAGAAAAAATTATTAAAATAATTAACTATTTAAATTTTTTATTAATTTAAAATAAAGAAAATTGGTTTCAAAATCAAAGTTACAGAAACAGCAAAAGAAAACCATAAAATCAAAACTACAAAGATCAAATCCGTTCGAGAAGAAGAAGTGCACACGAATGCCTAGTATGCAAAAGTAATGGCAAAGGAAAATGTGATGCAGCACAGGGAATAACAAACGAAATTGAATGTGAAGGATGCAAAGGGGTCTACCTCAGAGAAACAGCAAGAAATGCGAAAATCAGAGGAAAAGAACATATAAAGCAATTGAGGGAAAAGAAGGATGCATCAAGATTATGGAGACATTGCAAAGAGCATCATGGCAACACAGAACAAAAATTTTCAATGAATATAGCAAGTGTTGATCATAATAACCCAATGGAACGTCAAATAACGGAATCAGTCAACATCAAAAACAGTGTGCAACAGAAAAGGATCGTTATCGACAACAAAGCAGAGTGGAGTCAACCAAACATGCTAGCAGTAACTATACAGTAGAACTAGAGAGATCTAGAATGAACCATTGTAAACTATAGGACTATTGAATAATGAACTATAATATACTATGTGGATATTTGCTGGATATCGATAATAACATTGATAGTTAGCAATTTTTGTAAAGATATTTCAAATTATTTAGCATTTGATTCCCAAAACTTTTTGCCTAGGATTTCTTTCTATTTCAATTGATAAGGCTAGACCGGCGAAATATATTTTGATACCAAAGTCTTTCTTTACAAGATCTATTTAAAGCTACGTTCACACATGAGAGACTCATGTAATCATCCAATCAAACGGCAAGATTATAGTTTCCGTCGTTGATTTCAAACGTCAATCAAAATTATGCTGCGACTAACTCAACGTAGTCTGAACAGTCCTGAGACTTGCCTGAGACCCACTAACTTCATCCGTTGTCGTTTGTGCGGGGCGACCAGGGGGAGGCTCACCACGTTTGCTGAGAGATAGTGTGAACGGTCCTGAGACAAGCTTCTCTCAAGCGTCTGAGAGAAGCCTGTGAGACAAACTCCACGATCCTTGTCTCAAGTGTGAACAACCCTGAGACCTTCAACTGAGACAACGACCATGTCTCAGCAAAAGTTGTACGCATTTCAACTATTCTGTGACTTCCTTGCTATCAATATCCAACTGGATTGTATATTCGGCGCTCATTCATTTCATACACATGTACGCGGAATTGTGTTGGTTGTACAAGTCAATTTACTTCAGTCTGAGCTAGTGATTAATTTGATGATGTTTACGATATCTATGATACTTATAAATATGTTTTGCTTCTTTCAGAAATCTGAATATACGATGAATCAGACAGAAACATGTTAAGGCACAGGCTACTATAACTTCATTGATGAAATTAGTTTAGAGCTATATCATGGTGGCCATGTTTTTTTACTACCAAAATCGAGACACTAAATAGTCAATAGTAGAGAAAACATGAAAAACAGTGGACTTGCATTTACATGCTTCTAAAGATGCGGCATAGTCAACTTAACCTGTTGAGCCCCAGTTTTTAAAATCATACATGACTCTAACTGACTAAGACGTGCAGTGCACGTCCCATTGAGTATGGCAGATTCTAAGAACAATATATTAACTTTCACTACCTCAACTGACAAGGACGTGCTGAGCACGTCCTGCGATACACTACACCAACTGACAAAGACGTGCAGAGCACGTCCTTGGAATTCCTAGGATTCTTTAAATGAATAAACTAATGTCTAAAATACACCTGTAGTAGGTTAGGACGATACTTAATAAATGTATTTAGGCCAAATAACTGATGAACTTCTACTGTACATGTATAAATTTACGCTATTCTAAACTAGACTTCGTTTTATATAAAATTATCATTAGATTGCAAAATTCCTGCATAATAATGCTGAGCTATTATTTGCTAACCATTCTTCGCCCCAGTACTCTGAAACTTCATTAATCAATTAAAACTTGAATCAACTGTAATTAGCGTGACCTCTTAACATGTAAATATATACAAACACTTTTCTATGTAATGCATCAAACATTATTATTATATACATGTATAGCATCCTGATAAGATCCATAGTAAGGACTTAACAAATAAAAACTAAACATAACAGGATGATTGCCGCATTATGAATCTTCCTCGTCTTTTGAGTGATATATGCGGAAACATGGATCAACGCATAGCGCTGGTGTTGTTGGGCAATCCGGACACACAAAAACAGTCTCCTTCCTGCGACCATCACTCGCGCAAATGCGGCATTTCTTTGCCGGGCGTTCTTTGTTCGGACGAGGCGAAAGTCGTTTGAGGGCGTGCAGACTGTTAGAATCTTTCGCGTTGAGAGGCAACCGACCTCCCGAAGGTCCAGAGCGTCGAATTTGACCACTTTTCACAACAAAATTTTCAATAACTTTTTCTTGATAGCTTAGGAAATCACAGTTTCCACCACAACTTTTGTATACAATCCACGAGTTCCGGATCATGACATGTGTCAGGTGAATTCCAAGTTTTGTAAACCACTTGTAGTTCTTTCTTGCCATGCTGTATTGATGCAGACTACCGTCTCGCGAGTCCACACCACCCATTCCTTTATTGTATGCCAGGACAGACCATGATTTGTTGATGTTATCTTCAACTCCTCCGCGTAAAATCCTTTGATGCGAGGAAGTACCAGCGGTGTTCGCAGTGTCGACCAAGTAAATTGTTTTGAGGCCAGATGACTTTCGCTCGACTGCCTTCACACACAAAACCTCGTCCTTTCTGCAGAATGCGTGTGATTTTGCCGGAACGTTCTTATCTCGCAAAATCTGTGGAACACCACGGAAAGGACGAATAGTTCCCGTAAGCAAAGTATTCCTTTCGTAAAGATACGCAGCAGACGGACACTTGTAAAAAAGTTATCAACGTAAAGATGATATCCACAATTTGATAGGTCGGCAAGAAGAGCGATCACAATTTTCTCGCTGAAAGTAAAGTTTTTAGCATCATCCGAGACGTCCTTCAGTATGTTTTCGTTCTCCTTTTTTCCTGCTGCTACCTCAATGTTCCAAGTATATCCGGTAGAACTTTCGCATAGGCAGTACGTCAGCATACCATATCGCGATCTCTTCGAAGGTATGTATCGTCGAAAATGGATTCTGCCTTTGTATAATAGCAGACTCTCATCAACACAAATGTCTTGCTTCGGCTTATAGACAGTCTTACATTTTTCTTGGGCAAAAGATAGAAAAGGGCGAATTTTTCGAAGAGTGTCATTATCATCCAAGTCACTGTAATCACAAAACCGAAGAAATTTCACGACCTCCTCAAACCGATTTCGAGGAAGGCAATGCGGAATCTGAAAAAAGTCACTTTTATATAGGATGTTTCTTGACCAATAATGTCGAATTTCTGGCTTTTGGTTCAATTTCATACATAACATAATTCCGATGACCTTTTTCATTTCAATAATGGTAGCAGGACGCCATTTCGCCAATGATGCCGGTAGGTTGTTCTCGGGGCTCACGTCGTACTCTTCGAATGTCAGTTCAGCTTTCTTGTTTGTCCAGTCGCACAGCAGTTGGAATAGATTGTCATCAAGAAATAAATCAATGAAGAATTCAATGTTATTATTCACGTCAGATGGCACATCGTAAGTAAGATTTATTCCACTTTCTTGGGTGAATTGCAAATTACGAATCTCGTGAAAGTCATGGCCCTCTTCAACGAAAGTCCACTCTCCTTGTCTTATGTCAGTTGCGATGTTGGGAATATCGTTGTCTTCATCGTCATCACTACTTGTACTATCTTCAGAGTAGCTACTGTCATCCAAAGCATTGAGCTGTGCGGCAATTTGCTTCGCTGATAAGCACCTTCTCTTTTGCATGACGAGATTGAATTGAGAAAAAGGTTTTTACGACAGTTTAGTATACAATGCAATGTTGAATCGGAATAATTGACGTCAGCGAAACCAATAGCGATTTTTGAAATATATTAGCCACGCATTCATTATGTTGTACAGAACTGTGAGAAGAATTTCATAGATATCTGCGCATTCGGATGATTTGAAGTCAATCGGGATTCAAATTTAATGACATTGAAATCAATAGCGCTTTGCATTGTTTCGCATTATACTTAGAATAACTCACTGTGAGATAAGCATCATAGAGATCGAAATCATTATACTTCATGCCTGCATTTTTACAGCAATTCTGCACGGACAATTAACCTGTTGAGCCCCGAGGACGTGCAGAGCACGTCCTGTGATAATTGCTTCAATTGCCCAATATATCATTAACTACATGCTCTCAACTGACAAAGACGTGCAGTGCACGTCCTTTTCTCATTTCATCTAATTGACAATGTAGGAGATCGACTACACTCCGACAACTGACATAGACAAATGCAAAATCGTTTGATATGCTTTGCAATACATTCATGTTGCATACAATAATGATTAGGCTATTTATGCAATTATAGATTTTATGGATATTTAAATTCATCCGTACAGATATTTTACTTTAAGTTACTTTCATGAATAAAGTATAAGGAACGATGAGTCAATTCCAGATTTTTATTCGAATCCTATTCAATTTTCAGATGATATTTAGAATCTTAATGTCAATGCGTTGTTGAATCACGACGCGCATAAAATACAATGGTAACAAGCAGGAATATTTTCAATGGGATTTCGTCGGTTTAGTATACATTCCGACGGTGCATGCCGAATGAGGCCAAGTGTTGTCAGTTTTTTAAAACTATTTGAGTTTTTGAGTTAAGAAACTCAGTTAACCGAGTTTCCCGGAAATTAACTAAATTAATTAAACTCGGTATGCTGAGTTTTTCTAGAAACTCAGCAAACTACTTCAACAAAACTCGGTTAACTCGGGTAAAAAAATGCACCAGTAGGCCTAAACCATCAGAAACTGATTATTATTATTATTATTAAGGTATATTTTACAAGTGCTTCAATCGAGAGCTTTTTCATCAAAGTTTGAGGGAAGACATGTTATTTCACCATCTAGGTACATGCCCCCAAGTAGAAAATTAAAAGCATACGATTGATTGAGTTCAACATAGAGAGGTTGAACAAAGTTGTTAAAAAGTAATATGACAGAACTGATCTGAATTCGCGCAAGAGAGGGAAGTTAGAAAAACTTCTAGACTATGTAAAATTTAGGCTATTTTTGTCGTAAGCTATCTACTATTAGTGAGTATTTTGAATGAGGCATAGAGCCTAGGGAAAGGAAATCATCAAGAATGTAGTAATTAAGAATATTCTGTTCGTTTACAAAGTGAAGACTGATGAGATTTCATGCGCCGGGTGCATTCTCAATAATGGCAACGCCATGCCACTATCGGGTCTCGTGATTGAATGCTCATGCCCTAATACGCATCATGCAAACAGATGCACAACGGATGTTAAAATGTCTATGAGTAGAAATTTTCAGACGGTCCTCATACTTATCAATTAACCGTTCAAAATTAGGGACCCCCGGAATGAGGTTCTCAAGAAAGTGGGCAGGCTCAGCCCTCCCCCCACGGGCACTTCCCCCCCGAACGCACCACTGCCAACAGCTACGTGTTCCCGTTCTTTTTCTTTTACGAAGAAGGGCAATAACCGCAGCTGCTTGCTTACGTCTACTCTTCATGACGATTTATAACAAAATGAATCATGAGTCTCAGCAAGCTCTCACATAGTCTGAACGGAACCTGAGAGTTAGCGCAACAAAAAAGTATAAATAGAAACATTTTTCAATTTATCTGCGACCTGATTTCGGTAGTGTGAACAGGTCTGAGAACTAGGTCTCAGCAGATCTCAAGTCATGTCTCAGCGAGTCTCAGCTTCGATAGTTAAGTGAAAGAGTGGCTCATGAAAATGAGAGGCAGCCCTTTTCCTGAGATCTCTCTCTCAAATGTGAACGGGTTGGTCTCAGGTTTGATTTGAGGTCTACTCTCAGGTTCTTCTCTCATGTGTGAACGTAGCTTTACACGCTTGCGTTACATGCATGAAAAATGTGCGGAATTCTTCTTCGTCTTTGACGAAAATGGATTCGCCTGTCTAGACTGCTTTCAGTTTGTGAAATTTCTACTAATCCGACAATCAAAGAAACAACAAATGTGTAAAGTTTCGCTTCATACAATATAAGGTATATTGTATACCTTGTATTGTAAGTTTACTATACCAGACAAATTTTGACGCTTCTTTCTGGGACTGTCAATATTATCCGACAGAATGTCGATACGAACATTATAATAGTTTACACACCTTGATTTTCACCTAGAATCATAAATTCAATCGATAAGCAAACAAATTCGAGTAAGAAGAGATTACTTGATATACACAGTTCATATCAAAGCCAAGAAATACAACCGTGGTGGGATCCCGAAAACCATTTTACTGTCGATTATACGCGATTTTACCCAAAGACCGGCTTGATGTATATACAGAATATGTCATGAAAGACTATATCTTCGTGGCACAACATGATTTTCAATATTTTATTGGCGGAATTTTTATGATATGTCTTTTGCACCCGCCAGTTAAAAAATACGGTCTGAAAAGCAATCTTGCGTTTGCATATCAATAGAGTATGAAAACATGCACTATTCAGCAAAAATTACATAATATACAACAGATTCGTTCATACCTACTTACATTTTCACAATCATATTTAAGCCTGTAGTTAGTACATGAATTGGTAGCGAAAGATGCGGCCTATTTGTCCAATAGGCTTATCTGCTACTTTTCTTACCATACTGTCACTCTATGTTAAAACATGAGTATTTGCTAAGTTTCCGTGTTATTCATTGTATGTACTAGTACAAGTGGACCTATATACACCAGTGTTATCTTCAGTTTTAACTTCGGAAATAACTAAGGCAAATAAATCAAAAAATAAGTGCTTAAGCTAATAAATGCTGAGTTACGAACCCATCAATTTGATCATCAGTATTTGTTAGATTGGCTGGAACAAAATATAAGGTTTGTGATAATATTTTCGAAACTATCCAATCTTTTTTTCAACGTATGTGTTATTGACAGAGGCTATCGTTGGAAACGGATAGCCATCCTCAGACTTCTCTTGTGGTCTTTAATAAGGACGAAAAGTTTGCTAGATTACTACATGTGCTTATTATTTTTCGCTATGGGAAGGTAAGGGACTATATCCTTTACAGCGGTATTGGCTTGCTTTTCGATCGCATTTGTTTTTCTTTTTTTCTAAAAATTGTAAAGCATCTTCATTTTGAATAAAAGCTTCGTTTATATGAATATAGGCTTACAGGGTGGAAATTGATTGGTTTTAATGCTGATCAATACTTTTTTGAAAAGATTATATTATTTTGCTTTTCCATTATCTATATCTACAAAAGATTTGCTCTGACGGAGTCAGTCTAAAATACCTTTTAGATCATTTTCAAAACAAACTACTTTCTAATTCTTCGCTCATCTTAGGCGGCAAACGACACGATTTCTTATTGAACGGAATATTTAGCTCATCATCATCAGGCTTGTCTTTCATTATATCGTTTCAACACAAATTATATTACAAGGCTTCAAAAGATTTTTATCCTAGCACTCCTTCCCAGCAAATGGTATAGAATGCAACATAAAGCATCTGCAAAATAATTGGGACAAACTTGATAATTTTAGAATAAATATTGAAAAAACCGGAAAATCGTTACGCTTTGTTTGCTACAATTATGATATAAAATACGATGATAAAATCTATAAACAAATTAGAGGAGTACCTCTGCTTGTTACTAGGCACCGCCTTTTGCCGTAATTTGTGCGCACAAGCTCGAAACAAATGCCTTAGAAAAGTTAATCTTCACTTCAAGTTACATACAAACGGTACACACACTTTCTTACAAGACACTTTTGATTCGATTAACACAAGCATTAACTTTCCGATGGAACCTCCAAAATCAAACAAGGTGGTTGTCATTTTTTGACATTAATATTCGCACACTTTTTGAAAAATTAGAGTACTCATAATGCAAAAAGGAATGTCATTCTGCATGGCATCATTCTAAGGAAAATAAGAAAGATAACAAACATCAGACAGTCACATTAAATATTACTGTTAATATTACAATAATATCAACAGTGATTAGTTAATATCATATTAAATATTACAATTAAATATTACAAGTCAAGAAAGAAATATGAATTTCAAATTACCACATGTAGCTGATCGCTGAAACCGGAAAGTTGACAAATTAATTAAAAGGTATGATTTACCAATAAATCTACAAACGAGCACGGCTGCAATTCAGTCTCCTTTCTAAAAAGTAGTAAAACCACTAAATTCTGTAATATTTGTGAAGACCTGATAAACAGTAAATTTACTTGTAGATATCGCTTTAAGGTTTGCCAATGCATTCACTGTGGAATGTTCTACATTGGCAAAATTAAGAGGATGTTGAAAACGAGACATCAAAACGTAAGAGATCCCTAGAGAATGAGAATAATAGTTGTGCCTTTTATCAACATCTTATAGACAATACAACGTGAGTGGGCAGGTCGGTTGTGTCCCTCTGTAAACTGTTCATCACACGAGACATCAATAGCAGAATCAAAAGCAATCACACACTTGAATCCTACAATAAACAGGAAATAGGAACTTCCACACTACAATCTGTCGTCACAATTAGACATGCATCCATACAGCCAGCATATTTCTCAATATAACTCATTCTTCACATGTCTTCAATGTTTGCTTGCCTCGTAGCGCTTTTGTAGGATCGACCATTGAAGGCTCTGGACGCCGAAGATCTGTCGGATACATCGACGACCTAAAACTGTTGGGAGTTTTGACCTCACAATTTTCCAAAAAAATAATCTGAAAAAATGACGTCATTATGAAATAACACAGGTTTTAATAAATCAAGTTCTGCATTGGATGACCTGCTAATTATCAAGAAAATTATGCAGATTTATAAGAATATGAAACTGACATTATTTTTATTCTTCATAGATTTTTCGAGGGCCTTTGATTCCATTCAAAGTCAATTTAATCATGACTATGCAAAGAATTGGCATCGATCTTTTTGAAAGAGGGATATCCATAGAAGTACATGTAGTTGACAACTACATGTATTTATGAATGTGGATATGAAAAAGTAGCAAATTTCATCTAGTGACGACTAACGGAAGACTGGCCTCCTAACAGGTACATAACAAAAGGAATTCGAACAAGTTAAAGGATAAATTTTAGAGAATACGTTTTTGATGCTATGATTAATACTCATATTAAAAATATGTAAAAATTTTGATATGATATTTTAGCAGCTTTTTTGATGCGTTATCAAAACTTAATTGATGTGTTGAATTCTGTTTCTTCAATAATCTGGAGAGCTTAGATCATATTCAATATCAACTTTAAGATTACCACGTAATCACTCTATATATAATAATTTATCACTCAACCTACTAAATCTGTGGGACGAGCAGTTAACGGCTGATTAAAAATCATTTGGGAATTACAAAAAATCGAGTGACTCATTACATGAGATCAAAATGGATAACTACAACCAGGAGATTGGTAATTCTGACGTGAATTATAGAGTTAGGTGGCTTCGAGAATACCATGAAATCATATTTGAATTTTGATATTGAAAATTCATCGCAATGTTTCTTCAAAAAGCAACGAACGATGACTAAAGAGAACGCTAGCAGATGAGTGCTGGGTTGTCCAAATTAATGATTTTTTACTATTCTCCACTTCTTCCAGATCGGAACGTAGACTTTTTGAACAGCATCGACAGCAACACTGTTTGTATGATTTATGAAATTCTGTATGTTCATACTTTCAAGAGCTTTTGGAAATTAACTTTGACTACTTTGTAATGTTCAGCTTAATAGTCCTGACCGAGACGCTGAATCTCCACAAATTGATTGTCCAAAATTTTAACTCCAGAAGCTGGAAAATTCATCGTAAGCAATTTCTCCACAAATTTGCACTAACTTGAAAATTAAAGAGAATTTCGATAGCAGATGAGTGCTGGGTTGTCCAAAAATCTATTCAGTTTTCATCCCGGGATCACGTGAGCAAATTCATGGGGTTTCGAGATTTTACAGAAATCTTATTTTACAAAACTCCTCAAGGTCGTACGCAATCTCTAGATTTCAGTTTTAAGTGAAACGGACAAATTATGCAGGTGGGATGATCAATGAATGTTTCTTGCAGGGATTCTTCAGGAGGTGCATCATGAAGATGGGAGTGCCTCATTGCAAGAATCGTGGCACTTTCTCGGCTGGACGTTGTAATCTTGTGGACCAGTCAGAACGTCAGATGTGTGCCTTCTGCAGACTCCGCAAGTGCATTGATATTGGCATGAGCGTCAAAAGTAAGTTGATATATTGGATGTTATGGATATTTTTATTCCACAAATTTCAACAGTTCAGTTCTGTTATCTACAGAAGCAAAATAATATAAATATAGAAGGCATGAATGCAGTTTCCGAGGACGCGCTGATCGATGAATTTTGCATTCAGATGTATGTCCGATAGAATTGGATATTATTGGTGTTCCAACCCTATGAAGATGAAACCTATGGTGATATCTACAAGTACAGTGATTCTTGGTAATAATAATCTATGTTCCTAATATATTTCTTATTTTCAAAAACAAAGAAATCATAGACATATAGTGCCAATAGACGTGTATACATTTATCTGTTTTTTGTTCTTTACTTTTTCGTGATAATTTATTGATTCAAATTCATATTCCTAATTTTGAGAAGAAAAGTTTCTACGATGAAAGCATGATCTGTATGCTTAATGCATTTGAGCTATTTATAATTGGATTGAAATATTTTCTTTCAAATAATAATCTGTCCATTACATATAAGGCAATATCTCACAAAGCAAGGTGCTGTCCGGTATCTCCAAAATGAAATTTGGAGAACTATGAAAGTATTCACCTTAGTTTTAAGTTATGAAAATACATATAGACCAAGAAAAGTTCTGCATTTGAAATATCTCATTACTAATTTATCATCAAGTTGTGCGCACAAGAATTCATAATTTTCAGTTTTGTGCACGTTCCACATGGTCTAACAGCATGCTGTTCTTAAGAATAGCTACAAATTAATGTGTTTCACAACACAACTTCACTGATGTTGCAGTTTAGAGAGAGAACTTAAATTCAGACAACCGGTAAATTTATAAAGTTGCCCTAAATTTTAAAAGGCACAGAGTAGCCATACCCTGAAAACTTCACGATAAAATGATTACATGTCGGTTTAAGTGCAATCTGAATAATAACGCATGATGGAGCGAATAAATTACATCGACACCGTTTCACCCTTGCACTCCATTGAAGAGGTAAATTGGAAAAATGTGAAAGCGAAATATTAACTGGGTAAATAATTATCAGATAATCACATTATCAAATCATTTATGAAGATTTTTGTCAGAATTGCCTATAATCTTGTTCTGGATCAGATATGACATTTTTTCATAGTTAATCGTTTGGCACACCATTTCATGAGGCAAGTCATTAACGGTTTTTCTTCTTTCGATACGATTATTATTTGAGTTCCTGCGTAATTAATTAATTATAAGAATTCAGATCTAAAACAACGCATTACGGACAGTAAGGATATTTTGATGACTGAGTTATACTAATCGTAACGCTATTACTTTATACCGTACATGTTTTATAAATGTCTTTAACACCAAGTCATTTACTTTTAGAATGCAAAGTCGGTCGAAGACGAAAGGACTTCAGCGGAATGGACGAGACCATCCACATCAAGTCCCATGACGAATCTCTTCTCGTCCAAATAGAAAGAGAAAAGGAACTTTTTGATGGCAGAACATCACGCCAGGCGAGAAGTTGCATTAAGGACTTGGAGGATATCGAACTGCAACCATTGAACGGGTGGTGTCCTTATGTCCTTTCTGACACTGCCTTCGTTCAAATGGTTCAGATCTATCTTTGAAGTGAAGGCTGTAGATAGATCTATTATCTGTGAGCCGCATGCACAGGTTAGTCACGGCTGTCGAAATTTAGTTAGCGTGACTGGTCTGTGCATGCCGCCCTCATCATTTAAGCAGTATTCCAGAGCTTAACGCTCTTGCAAATATGTGAATATCAATTTTTGTAAATAAGACTGCGTGTAAAGTTTGACAATTTGTAAACGATGTTGTAAATAATGTTCATGCATTCTCACCGTGCATGACTGCATCAAAGTACGTTTAAATTATAGGCACCTTAGGAATTGGAATAGTAAAATATGTTCATGCACATTGGCTGCCTTCGAAAATTTGACGAAAATTCATGAATAAGTCGAGGTAGAGGCACCCTCTCATATCCTATGCGAATCCGACAACATGACAATTTTCACCTTTAAATAGCAGCGTAGCCACATTGAACACAGTGACATTCACATGTAGAACGGTGGTGATTAAGGTTCCAATTCAATAACAAAATGAAGATTCTTATCGATAATTATTGCACTGTGAATTTCACTCACAATGTTTTCAATTAACACTAGAATTGTCCAGTTCAACAATGGCAATGTTACTCACATGCAGTAAAGTAAAATTGTTATTATTGCGCTAGTAACTGCAGTTGTTGATCAACAAATCTCTAAATTTAGCAGCATAGATATCGAACGTTATTGTTCAATACATAGGTTCAAAACTTCAACGACAGCATGTGAGTAGGATATTCCGCTATTGCTTGTTAGCCGCAATTGTTCAACGAAATCTTGAAGTTTGGCTGCATAGATCTCGTACAATGCTATCTATACCTCGAAGCTGGTACTGTCGACCATAACTGGCGCTGACCAGAACATCAGCAAAACCAGATGAACGACGACGACTTTATTATCTTCGTAGCAATGTGGTGCAATTTTTAGGAGTTACAATAGCATGTATTAGATACTACATATCCATTCGATGCCTATCCAACGGGTCTTTAAATTGTTTCATGACGATAATCTTTAACATCACAAGGCTGCGTTCGTCAATAGAATTCACTTTATGCGCATCGACATTTATTAAATGAATCGATGCAGCATGAATTCTACAACGAGTGGAGTTTTGCGTTGCCAATCATTTGTTATCATGACTTTCATGAACAGCATAAACTTGTTCATGACCTAAAAATTATTTGTTGAGCCTACTGATACCCTACTTCACCTGAAACGTCATCTTCCAATCGTCGTTGCGTTGGATGGAGTTGCACCATTGTAATACATCGAGAGTACAGCTATGCTGTCTACTTAGCGTTTAAAAACAAACTTCGAAAAATTGACAAAGATGAAAAATTTAGTAAAATTCAGTATTGATTGTCTTTTCCAATGAAATCAAAAGTCCAATGATAGTCGAAGTCGTTAACCATATTTAGCTTATATTATCTTTTCTATTTAAGTGAGTTATTGAAAATTGTGTAGTATTGTTAAAAAATTGTTATTTAGAGGAACACTGCATGGAAATGTTAAGTTCTAGAATCAGCAGCATTTGAAATAAATGCAATATTCAATTTTGCGGCCCATTTTAAAAAAACTGGGTGGCATTGCATTACATCAGTCTATTCTGAATGCAGTCTTGGCTTGGCCCTTATTACTATCTGAATGCCCCCTAAATTATACATTAGATGTCTTTTTAAAGGCATTTTTTGTGATTTTTGCCGATGAGTATTATGTAAATATTTATATGAATACATGATCAATTGTTTTTATGATTTAGTTTTCTTAATTTGTATCAGATGTATGTAGCAAATGATCGTGCCTCGATAATGGTCGTACCGAAAAATGGTAGAACACATGAGACAACACGGATAATAATTGCTAGGACTTACCAATAATTCAGTAAAATACAGTAATTAAAGCAGTTCGGGATCTTTTCGACGGTACACTTAAACAACAGGTCCTTGGAGCCAGATCTTATTATATAGATAAAGTTCCTCTCATCCTAATATCAAAAAAATATCACCTTGATATCAAAAAAGTTTCGGCATTCGACACGGGTTTCTGCAGGAGGCCAACCGAATGTCAGACTTGAAGGACATCGAACAATATAAGAATCTTCGTGTCTGCCAGATTCAATCCTACTCGTTCTGTTGAGAAACACAATCATATCTCCTGGGAAGCAGATTTATGATAATTCGTAAAACCTCATGCGACTACTTTTGTGCTTAAAACGCAACATTTAGCAAGCTTCTTAACAATTATGTCACTTTATCCACAACATTTCACATTTGATTGGATTTTGAAAGATGAATATTTTGTATCATTATTGTTAGTTGATGGCAGCTGACGGGAGGTTGTTTAATTTCTAATGAATCTCTCTTCCGCTTGCGTCGTCTCCCCGAAAAAAGATGAGCTGCTAAAAATATGTACAGTCTATTTGCTAAAAGTTATGTACAATTCCGAGCGTTCGCGAGCCGGCTCGCATTATCAAGGTTTGGCAGGAGTGAGGGCACGTTCAATGTCTGGTCATTTCATGTTTTCGATTGAGTGCTGGTCTTTGTTCTTCAATATGATTGGCTTCTGACAGTCTCGTCTCTATCGGTGATCTGCACCTGTCAATAATCTCTAGCTGGAAGTCTGTGATCGCCAGATGTCCATGATGGTATTGTCTTGCGTGCTCTGCCAATGCGCTATCCATGCTGTTATTTGATAGGCTGCGCTTGTGTTCATTATATCGGAAATTGAAAGGTCTTGACGTCTGACCTATGTAGCTGCCATGACACAACTTGCAAGTAAACCGATATACTAGATGTTTATCAGAGCAGGCAAAACTACACCCCAAACGATCACAGACTTCGCAATTGTCATGTTTACTCTTTTCCTTGCGACTGAGACATTGTTTGAGACTAGAGGCAGGCTGGCTTCCTAATTTTATCGGCAAATCATAATTCTTGATGATTTTATTGATTCTCTTCGTGCAGCTATCATTGATAAATTTCATCGAGATGCGGTGGGCGATGAAATGTTTGACGAATTTATCAATCAGAAGAACGAGAGCAATGTGTGCCATATTGTTATTGGGAATCTGTTTGAAGGCAGGAGTCATACCCACGTTCATCAACAACTGGTTCAACAACATCCCGGAAGAAGTAATCAAGAGACCTGCGATTGGAAGGAAAGTGAAGTCAACGAAGATGGAGATTCTGCGATAAACCACAACAATCGAGAATGGAGAAGTTGCAACGAGAGATGGGATACAACTACCTACATGTGACAAGAAGAGCCGACCAAGGACACGCACAACACTTTTTGGAGATGGTGGTCAAGGCGGTGCGAGGAGAAGAAGAAGCGACCTTCGAGAGACACCAAAGAAAGTGGCGAGCATTGACAGACAGTGACTTTCCTACTACTTTGTCCTTCTACCGTTCTGAGTACAAGCCGAGTTTTCCTTTCTTTCATTCCGATAGGATTGAGAGGAGGGAGAGCACGTTATGCACTACTGCGAGTAATGATGACATTACGAACGAAACTGAAGTGCTGATTCCTCATCAAGTGGGAGCCTTGCTGGAAAAGGGGCCTAAGTTTCGCATGCCCCCGCGTTTGAATTCTGATTTTTACAACAAAGTGAAACTCGATTTGGATGTCTTAACGTACAAATTACGGTGGCATCATACCAACGAGAGTGCTATCACGTCTCACGCTTCTAGAATACCGTTTAAGCGTAACACAGTCAACTTTCCCCCTTGCATGCCTAATGAGAAGGAGAGTAGGTTGAATCTGATGAAATCGGAAATTCTCAAAGTCGTTGAGGTAGAAATTTCTGCTACTAAGCGCTCGAAGTCGTACCGAGAAGCTCAGTCGAGTATCAGGAACACAAAAAAGTTCCTTGAGTCTAATGACCTCATTGCAGTTCCGTCCGATAAAACCAACAAATTGGTCATTGCGAACAAAAGTGAGTTTATCGAACGGAACGAAAGTATTCTACAAGATACTTCCACCTACAAACTCCTAAATAAGAGCAAACAGAAAAGTATCGAAGCCCAGGCTAATAGAATGATTAGAAACATAACATCTTCACAATTGCCGACGAGAGACGTAGAAAAGCTTATTTCGTGTGGGAGCCAACCAGCTTCGTTCCACACTTTCATAAAAGACCACAAATTCCACCGAAAGCAGGTACCCGTTGAGACCTATTGCTTCTGTGAGAGGTACCGCAACGGAGAAGGTTGACTGGTTTGCGAGTACAATTTTGACTCAACTAGCTAAACTAGTTCCGGCTAATATTACGAACGCGAGTCAGTTGATCGAAACTCTGAACGAATGTAAAAGAGAGAGTCTGACAGATGACCACAGTTTCATCTCTCTCGATGTTGTCAGCCTTTACTCAAGTATTCCTATTAGCTAAGGCATAGAGGCTGTGATGGAGTTTGCTAATACAAACTGGCATAGGATAGACAACAAAGGCATAACGGCTGAAGATCTGCGACGATGTCTGACGTTTATTTGTTACAATTACGAAATAAAATACAACAACCGAGTCTATCTGCAGATCAAGGGCTGCCCTATGGGTGCGCACTTTGCTCCGGCGTTCGCAATTATTACTATGCACAAAGTGGAATCCATGGCCTTAAATACCCTGTCGCAACGGTTTGGTTTTAACCCCGACATTTACAAAAGGTACATCGACGATATTCTGATCGGTCCGGTAGAACGAGACGAACGGATGTTTCAGAATATTTTGCAAGTCTTTAATGCCATCAATGAGAGTATTAAATTTACTATCGAGATACCGGAGCGGGGTGCTTACCTGAGTTTCCTTGACCTGCAGATAAGGATAACTGAAAATAATATTGACTACGGATGGTATTCCAAACCTTGTCACTCTGACATCACTTTGAGAAGAGACAGCTGGCTTCCTCGTCACGTAGAAGCTAATTTTGTAAACAATTACATCGACAATGTGAAAAATAGATGCTCGAGCAAGAGAAACGAAGAGGCAGCTATGGAAAGAGTCAAGAAGAGGCTTGATAAAAATGGTTTCCGAAATGTGAGCCTCAACACTAAAAAGGTGAAAAGGCATTCGGAAACCATTGAAAAAGAGAAAGTCTTCTTCTCGATGAAATTTATCAATGATAGCTGCACGAAGAGAATCAATAAAATCATCAAGAATTATGATTTGCCGATAAAATTAGGAAGCCAGCCTGCCTCTAGTCTCAAACAATGTCTCAGTCGCAAGGAAAAGAGTAAACATGACAATTGCGAAGTCTGTGATCGTTTGGGGTGTAGTTTTGCCTGCTCTGATAAACATCTAGTATATCGGTTTACTTGCAAGTTGTGTCATGGCAGCTACATAGGTCAGACGTCAAGACCTTTCAATTTCCGATATAATGAACACAAGCGCAGCCTATCAAATAACAGCATGGATAGCGCATTGGCAGAGCACGCAAGACAATACCATCATGGACATCTGGCGATCACAGACTTCCAGCTAGAGATTATTGACAGGTGCAGATCACCGATAGAGACGAGACTGTCAGAAGCCAATCATATTGAAGAACAAAGACCAGCACTCAATCGAAAACATGAAATGACCAGACATTGAACGTGCCCTCACTCCTGCCAAACCTTGATAATGCGAGCCGGCTCGCGAAAGCTCGGAATTGTACATAACTTTTAGCAAATAGACTGTACATATTTTTAGCAGCTCATCTTTTTTCGGGGAGACGACGCAAGCGGAAGAGAGATTCATTATGAAATGTATCATTATTTATCATGACTTTTGAGTTAAACTGTGCATATAAATTAGGGTTGTTTATATATGTATATATTGGCAATGAAACACTATTTGTCTCAATATACATTCATGATTTCGAATTCATGACTGATACAATACAAAAGTACATTGTTAGGGGTTCTGATATTCAATCGATCACATTTAAAAAGCCGTGATTCTGAGAAATTTTGCGTGATTGATATCCCGTGATTAGAGTGCCGTGTTGAACGTTTCTTGTCACCTTAGCAGACTTCCTACTGCTTTTACGTTTTCAAAAAGAATTCATCCTAATTGAGTCTGATTTAAATGAATGGACATCATGAATTCATGAGGGTCCGCTAATTATCAGACAAAAGTGACATCGATTTCCTTAAGATTCTGAAATTAAGCGAACAAGGAGTAAATCCAATTCTATGGGCACTGATGAGGTATTGAGTTGAGTAGCTTTGTCCTTCAAAATAATTACCTTAAATACTTCCTGCAACGATCCGGATGTGTTATACTACGCATAGTATATAAAAGTAGCGAAGATTACATGAACAGCTAATCTTCGAGCAATGAATGCATTCTCTCATAAGTATACTCGAAGTTCACAACACATGATTGGACGAATGAAACAATGGCAGAAACGTCATACTTAATGGCAGAAACGTAAAAACAAGGAAATATGAAAGTGTTCCAGCTGATCTCAAAATTCCATAAAACGGGCTCAGTCCGTGGATTTAAAATGTCTTGCAGACCATTATCTGTTCGAATAGAAGATATCAAAGACTTTTGGGTGCACTTTGTACTGCTAATCCAACGAAGTCCATCAGACATGCATCTTCGGAATAAGGTATTTCAGTCGGGAGTTTGCATGGCATCCTGCATATTTTTCGCTAAAACCATCCGAGCCACATCTTTTGCACGCAATAAACGACGATGATGCGGACAATTGATATTTTTGTGGACTTTTTTGGCTTTTGCAGAAGATCAATTGAATCTGGTAGAATGGCCCGCCAGATGCCCTGACCATTTGACTTATTTTGTGGGGCGTGATAAAAATACTGTCTGTGCACAACATCCAAGATCAATCGCAGAAATGAGGATGTTGATTCAAAGACAATGTGAGGGAATCACGTCTAAAGCTTGCAGTGATCTGTCACGGCACAAGCTGTCTGTAAAAGTCGATGTACAGCTGTTCGAACAGTTCAGGACTTAAAATTGGTAATCAAAATAACTTTGTTTAGGCTAGAAACTCATTAGCCTTCTTTAAAAGTCAAAAATGCCTATTTCCAAAGACATAAGAAGACATGAGCATTTACGCTCACATAATGTGCACAAAAACATAATTTCATGACAGAAAACAGTGTGCGCTCGATGCTGTTGAAAAAACATATTCTGAACAGGAAGGAGAGTAGAATTATAAAAAATAAATTTCATGATTTCATACTTATTGGTTAGCGTTTTTTAGTCATCGCTCGTAAATCGTTTGCTTTTTTGAGAAACTTCGTGATGAATTTTACCAGTTCTGGAGTTAAAGTGTTCATCAATTTATTGAATTGTGTTGCATTGTTGCAGTTACATAACAAAGGCGCTGCTTCTTGTCGTAAATTATGGTATAGTGAACATTTTATCATAAAATGATACAGCGTCTCCACTTTTGAATTATCACATAGCTCACATAAACGTTCTTCATATCGTCATCGTACTGCCAGTTGCGAAATTTAATTTGTGATTTTTTGTTCGAAATTTGAATAATAGGTCCATAGTAATGTCATTGTACTCAATGTAAAAATTCAGATATGATTTCATAGAATTCTCAAAACCATATCATATTCAGGCCAGAATAACTCTCTTTTGCTGATGTCATCCATTTTTCTTTGATGAAATGAGTCACTCAATTTTTTGCAATTCTTGAATATTCTCTTTTATCAGCTGAGTTTTGCAAGTAGCTGTTTTATTCCCCAGTACCATGTATGCATATCTACTATCATGACCATTTGAAATCATATTGAGATAAGTTGCATCGTATACTTGCTTTATCAAACTTCTTTCATTTCTCGTAATTACTTTTATCCTATAACATATAGCTGCCTTCGAGAAATGAACATCCATTGGACATCCTCCAAATTCACCAATGAGACAATAATTAGGTGTAGTCTGCTTTAAGTGACAATATCTTTTATAAAATTGATATTGAATTTGACTTTAACTGTTTAGATTATTAAAGAAACAGTATTTCCTTTTTGATAACGTAAGCATCTCAAATGTATTCTTTAAAATATCTCCAGTAACATGCCCGAATTTTTCTAGTTGCTTAGCTGCTAGATAAGAGGCTTGCTTTCTTTTAGCAGTCAATTGTTCCAAATGAAATTTGTTGCTTTTTGATATCCACAGTCCTTAATGTAAATACTTATATTTGTCAACTACTTCAATGGATATCATTTTCTCATCAAGAACAACAATGTCAATTCTATCTATTTTAGTAGCTACAGTGGCGGAATTAAGTCTGAATCCACCTGTTGATTTTAAGGTGTTTCTATGGTATTAGCTTGCAATGCTATGTTATCAACTTTGTGACGCCAATAGCTCAATTGAATTCAAACTGTTGATGAACACAGATATCAAAGTTGCCATTGCATGCGTCTACAGTTAGATTGACAACATTCTAGTCATTTGAATTTTTAAACTGGTAGATTTGTTGACACAATTGTAATAGATTCATTTTCATCAACATGAGTGCCGAATTAACGACGGAGCAACGCGCTGTGATAGTTGATCGTATTGAATCACGACAGTCACAGCGCCAAGTGGCTGAAGCTCTTGGTGTCAGTCGCGGGCAGTCCAGAAGGCGATATCAATCCTCCAAGCGACTGGGGAATACAAGTCTCGTCCCGCAGTGGTAGTCCACGTGCAACTAGCGAACGTGAAGATCGACTGGTGGTTCGCATGTGCTCAAACAATCGACGGTTAACTGCTCCTGACATTCGAAAGTCCTTATCACAGGATTACGGCGTTGACATCACTTCGCGAACAGTGCAAAATCGACTCATGGAAGTGGGACTCTATGGGCGCGTCGCTCGCCAGAAGCCACTCATCTCCGAGAAAAACAGGGTTGCTCGACTGACCTGGGCCAGAGAGCACCTTATTTGGAGTGACCAGCAGTAGGAGGTTGTACTATGGTCCGACGAGTCGAAGTTCAATCTCTTCGGCAGTGATGGTCAAGTACTGGTGCGTCGTCGCGCTGGCGAGGAGATGAACCCTGCCTGTGTCGTGCCAACAGTGAAGCATGGTGGAGGAAACATCATGGTGTGGGCCAGCATGTCGGCGCTCGGACCAGGTCCTATTCGGCTGGTAGACGGAGTGATGGACCAGTATCAATATCGATCTATTCTGGAGGAGACCATGCTGCCTGCGGCGGAGACCATGTTCATCAACCGTCGATGGATGCTTCAGCACGACAACGATCCAAAGCACACCTCTAAATCCGTAAAACAATGGTTGGACCACCAGGAATTCGTGACAATGTGTTGGCCGGCTCAGTCACCTGATCTGAATCCAGTAGAGCACCTTTGGAAAGAGGTTGACGGTTCGTAGAAGGCTTCACGTCCCTCTAATAAGGGTGAACTGTACCAGACCGTAAGTGAAGCTTGGCGCAGTATTATGCGAAGTCGCTGCGAGGCTTTGGTCCAGTCCATGGGTCGCCGTTGCCAAGCGGTCATTGATGCAAAAGGAGGACCCACGAAATATTAACAGACTAATATAGCTATCTTGATGTTATTATCATTACACAAATCAATAATTATCATTACTTCGTTTTTATTTCATCTAACGGTAACATTACGTACGGTATCTCGGCATAGCGTAGCGAAAAAGTGAAATAATGAAAAAAATCTTAGCTGGATTCAGACTTTTTTCCGCCACTGTATATTGTGAGTCATGATTTTAGTTTTATCATAATTAATGTTAAGGTCATTTGGAACATTATATGTACAATGTTTGTAAAGAAATTTAAACCGACTTTTCAGACCATACATACATTCGCTCATGAGCAATATATCATCCGCATATATGAGTGATGACATTTCCAAATCAAATATCCCTACTGAATCAATCGTATCTTTGTTAGCATCTAAAATATTAATTAAGTCATTTATGTAAATACGAAATAAAGTTGGTGAGAGAACACCTACCTTTGGAATATCATTTTCAAATTTAAAGGATTGTACGTGTTTCTTTGCCGCAATGTAAACTTTGAAATCTTTATTGATGATGGTGCTAACGATCAATAACAAAATTTTGAAATCAGACATCAAACTTTTTAGTTTATTAATCAATCACTTTTTCGGAATGGAATCAAAAGCCTTCAACAAATTGACGAAGCAAAAAAATAGTGGTTGTTTCATATTCTTATAAATTTGGCATGAATTGTTTGATAGCTTTAGGTCATTTGCCACAATATGGGAATAAAAATCGGAGGCCTTTAAACAGAACATATGCGGCCAGTTTTTCTTCTTCTTTATAGGGGCTGGTGCTTCTTCACGTTATGTTCATTTTCCATTTACAATGCTGTCTACAACCATCAAAAATCTTTTGTAAGCAGAATTTGTCATCAATTTTAGGGGGTTCAGTTACTTTCTTAGTACCCTACAGCAGTTATAGAAACAGTCATGAAATCGTGTATACCTACATCTTCAAATCTGTATTTGAGTTTTTACATTTGTATTGTCTTCACTGAATACATCTTACAGTCAGTATGGACAAAATGACCTGTTTCTATATCTACTTTCTCATAAAAAGCTACACGTGTTCAAAACATCAGATGTGATTATGATAGCTGATTAATTTAACAGGCATTCATGCCGACCATTGAATGCATTGTTAAAGTTGACGTCACCAATCGTCGCAATAATTAATTTCATGACTGCTCTGGTACCAGCTATGATTGAGCTACAGAAAGATTGAAGTTGATAGCTTATCAATTTCATCAGTTTATACTCTCACTGGGCACCTGTTTCTAGACACTTAATAGAATGGATGCAAAGGGACCATGTCTCGGTCAGCGTCATGTTCTTGTATTTCTTTCTTCTATGGGACTCTTGGTCATCTACTCCATGCGTGTAAACATGAGCATCGCATTGGTGGCCATGGTGAATTCATCAGCTCTGATACAGAGAAATGCAAGTCATGATTCTCAATGTGCAGACTTGATACCAGCCAGAGGAAACACATCATATGATCCGATGGTACCTGAAGGAGACTTTGTGTGGTCAAAAGAAATCCAAGGGATTGTACTGAGTTCCTTTTTCTGGGGATACGGAATTCTGCAGATTCCTGCTGGTACATTTGCGCAAAAGTATGGTGGAAAATGGATTTATGGACTTGGTGTCATTTCAACAGCTATTCTTACTTTATTAACACCTGTCACTGCTCGGATCAGCGTGTATTTACTTATCTTTCTCAGAATTCTTGAAGGATTTAGTGAGAGTCTTGCGTACCCAGCACTACAGGCCATGTTTGGTCGATGGATACCAAAACAAGAAGCGGCATTTCTAAATACTATGTCTCATATCGGCACTACTTTGGGCACTATAGTGGGCACTGTAGCTGCTGGTGCAATTTGCTCCACACCTGGCTTAGGTTGGTCAGCAGTTTTCTACATCAATGGTGCATTTGCTTTACTTTGGTTTGTGCCATGGTGTTTATTTGTATTTGATTCTCCTATAGAACATCCGACCATTTCTGTGGCAGAAAGAAGCTATCTGCGGCAAAATGCGTCAACTAGACAAACTCGAGCTAGTATTACAGGCGTACCTTGGAGATTAATGCTGAGTGACCCTGCTACATGGGCATTTATTGTTGGCATGTCTACACATAGCTGGGCATTCAACAATACTTTAACTACTCTTCCAGAGTTCCTTTCAGAAATTCTACATTTCAAAATCGAATCCAATGGCTTCATTTCTTCCTTGCCATTTATCGGACTACTAGTCTCTCAAATAGTATTTTCCTTTTTGTCTGATCAGTTGATTATAAGAACCACAATGTCACGCACTTTTGTGAGGAAGCTCTTCACATCTGTCGGATTGATTGGAATAAGTTGTTGTTTCGTCGCAGTTATATTCACAGGATGTGCCGTCTGGATTACAATTTCTTTGTTAGTATTGAGCATGTTTAGTGGAGGAATCCTGTATGGAGGGTTTTATGCTAATTCCATAGAACTCTGTCCAGAATATTCAGGAACAATTTTTTCTATCAGTAATACCATTGCAACAATTACAGGGATCATAGCTCCTATTGTTACCAATACGATAACACAGTACGGATCAAGACCAGAATGGAATATCGTCTTTTTGATAGCAGCCACAATTGCATTTATCGGAGCTTTAATTTATGTAATATTCGGAAGTGCAGATCAACGTGACTGGTATAAACCATCTGGTGAAATGGATGAGCTAATTAGCACGACTGAAATCCAACCGTATTACTCACGCATACAGGGCTAAGTTTCCCAATGGTCCCTTGTATTTTTATTGTATCAATATAAATGGATAGACTCCAAATCTGCTGGTTTTGTATAGGGCCCAGTGGTCCGCCATATGCATTTCAGGTATATCGGTGAAATATTTGGATTAACTATTTCTACAGAAAGCAATGTCACATAATTCGGTGTCAGCATATCTTCAAGGTTCAAACTTTCTGTCTACAGTCGTAGGAAATCTATCATCAATTGCTTTTTTGCTGAAACATCAACACGACTGAACTAGCTTAACACGACACACAACGAACAGGAAATCCAAACCGCCGATATATAAAAAGACGTTAACACGCAATTTATCTTGAGAGAAATTCATTTAAAGCATAGAGTTCAATACAAAGCAAAATGATTTTATAATTGTCAAAGATTGCAGACCTGTGGTCGATCTAATAAAAAGCTGCTTTGCGGACTCAAGAGATGACTGAAATAGTGTTAGATGCCGCGTGTGTGAAGTTAGCCGTACCAATATCCGTACCACATCGAAAATCGCGTTTGCCACTCTCGAAAACAGCATTTACACATAATTTTAGAGTGTGCCAGCTTGTGCCACCAGTAAATTTTCAAAATAATGCAACATTTGCGAGAAATCGTCCATCAAAAGTTCGAGGTGGTACGGATGTGAAGTTAACCGTACCAATTAACAGAAAAAATCTAAAATCGCATCTTTATGAATTTTCAACGACACGTCTAAAATAACACGTCTAAAGCATGTGCCACACACTACTTTGCCAAAATTCACAATAGTTACTGAGAAAATGGACAAAATGACTTCAAAGTGGTGCGGATGTGAAGTTAGCCGCACCACTTGTGAAAATCGCGTGTGCCACTCGAATCAACCCACCGAATACACTTATTGGAAGTGTGCCAGCTTGTGCCACCCCACAAGTAGTGTGTGGCACATGCTTTAGACGTGTTATTTTAGACGTCCATGTCGTTGAAAATTCATAAAGATGCGATTTAAGATTTTTTTCTGTTAATTGGTACGGCTAACTTCACATCCGTACCACCTCGAACTTTTGATGGACGACTTCTCGCAAACTGTTTGTTGCATTATTTTAAAAATTACTGGTGGCACAAGCTGGCACACTCTAAAATTATGTGTAAATGCTGTTTTCGAGAGTGGCAAACGCGATTTTCGATGTGGTACGGATATTGGTACGGCTAACTTCACACACGTTTAGATGCCGCTGATAAAAATGCACATTCGCTTGTACAAGGGCGAGCAGTGCTCGGTTCAGGCTATCACCGCAGAGGATCCGCACAGGAGGCGGTTGATACTCGTGGCTCGGTCACGCCCTGGTCATCAGCATTGTATCCTTTGCTGAACCATTCGTTCAGGTACAACAAAAGAATGCAGATATCCTTCACCGTCATGGAATCAAGTGGATTCCAGATAGCTTGTCTTCATTTAGAATAGGCTTCGCAATGAAATTATTTCAAACTGAAAATTAAAATAAACCTTTGTCAACATGAACAGCTATTCAATTATTGTATGAAATCTTACCTTATTTGGAAAATATGTGGTAATAGCTTTTTTCGTGTGCTATATGAGGCACCGTAATGAATATTGTGTGAATACACATTTATTGACTAAGAAATCCCTCTAAACACAAGCAAAAGACTCTTGTTAAAAGTGGGAATAGTCCTCGTAGGCCTGACACAGAACCAGCTGCCATTTTAGAGTAATTCGTTGGTATACGTAGTTGAATTATAGTGAAATCATATCCAAGGCCTTTCTGTAGGAGCAGACTACCGTCATCAGGGAAATAAATAGGCTATTAACTGAGAAATTAGTGTTTTGAACTATTATCATAGTTTCTGCTTGTCATAGATTTAGATTTCCATGGAATAAATTGACAATTTTGAATAATTTAAGTGGAAATTTCTCAGTTAATAGTTTATTTCCATGATGACGGTAGGTTGCTCCTACAGAAAGGCCTTGCATATGGTTTCACTATAAGTTAATCATGAAAATTAGTTGCCTTGTTTTATTATTTTCTTACAAAAAGTGCAGTGGGATTCCTACTGGAAAATGCCTTCATTTAAGTATAGAAAGTCTTCGAAAATCTGTTCAGTATTCATCCCGGGATCACGTGAGCAAATTCATGGGGTTTCGAGATTTTACAGAAATCTTGTTTTACAAAACTCCTCAAGGTCGTACGCAATCTCTAGATTTCAGTTTTAAGTGAAACGGACAAATTATGCAGGTGGGATGATCAATGAATGTTTCTTGCAGGGATTCTTCAGGAGGTGCATCATGAAGATGGGAGTGCCTCATTGCAAGAATCGTGGCACTTTCTCGGCTGGACGTTGTAATCTTGTGGACCAGTCAGAACGTCAGATGTGTGCCTTCTGCAGACTCCGCAAGTGCATTGATATTGGCATGAGCGTCAAAAGTAAGTTGATATATTGGATGTTATGGATATTTTTATTCCACATATTTCAACAGCTCAGTTCTGTTATCTACAGAAGCAAAATAATATAAATATAGAAGGCATAAATGCGTCTTTTTGTTCTTTACTTTTTTCTGTGATAATTTATTAATTCAAATTCATATTTTCATTTTTTTTGAAAAGAAATGCTTTTACGATGAAAGTTTGATCTGTAAATCAAATGTATTTGAGCTATGTATAATAGGATTGCAAAATTTTGTTTAAAATAATAATTTGTCCACACATGTAAGACAATGTCTCACAAGGCGTTATCTGGTATCCTCGAAGTGAAATCTAGAAAACGATGAAAGTTTTCATCTTTTTGTATTAAGTTGTGAAAATGCATGCAGGCCAAAAAAGTATTGGAAATATCTCATTACTAATTTATCTTCAATTTGCTTCTATAATGCAAAGTCGGTCGAAGACGAAAGGACTTCAGCGGAATGGACGAGACCATCCACATCAAGTCCCATGACGAATCTCTTCTCGTCCAAATAGAAAGAGAAAAGGAACTTTTTGATGGCAGAACATCACGCCAGGCGAGAAGTTGCATTAAGGACTTGGAGGATATCGAACTGCAACCATTGAACGGGTGGTGTCCTTATGTCCTTTCTGACACTGCCTTCGTTCAAATGGTTCAGATCTATCTTTGAAGTGAAGGCTGTAGATAGATCTATTATCTGTGAGCCGCATGCACAGGTTAGTCACGGCTGTCGAAATTTAGTTAGCGTGACTGGTCTGTGCATGCCGCCCTCATCATTTAAGCAGTATTCCAGAGCTTAACGCTCTTGCAAATATGTGAATATCAATTTTTGTAAATAAGACTGCGTGTAAAGTTTGACAATTTGTAAACGATGTTGTAAATAATGTTCATGCATTCTCACCGTGCATGACTGCATCAAAGTACGTTTAAATTATAGGCACCTTAGGAATTGGAATAGTAAAATATGTTCATGCACATTGGCTGCCTTCGAAAATTTGACGAAAATTCATGAATAAGTCGAGGTAGAGGCACCCTCTCATATCCTATGCCAATCCGACAACATGACAATTTCCACCTTTAAATAGCAGCGTAGCCACATTGAACACAGTGACATTCACATGTAGAACGGTGGTGATTAAGGTTCCAATTCAATAACAAAATGAAGATTCTTATCGATAAATATTACACTGTGAATTTCACTCACAATGTTTTCAATTAACACTAGAATTGTCCAGTTCAACAATGGCAATGTTACTCACATGCAGTAAAGTAAAATTGCTATTATTGCGCTAGTAACTGCAGTTGTTGATCAACAAAATCTCTAAATTTAGCAGCATAGATATCGAACAACGTTATTGTTCAATACATAGGTTCAAAACTTCAACGACAACATTGTTTGTTTGCCGCAGATGAATAGGATCTTTCACTATTGCTTGGCAACCGCGATTGCTCAACGAAATCTTGGGGTTTGGCTGCATAGGTCTCGAACAACGTTATTTATAACTCGAAGTTGGTGCTGTCGACCATTAGGCCTCAGCCACACTGCGAGCTTTTTAAGCGTTTCCGAGCAAATCGTTTTGCAGCAAACATAAAGTTATCATTACAGCAGTTGTAGACTGACACACTGCGAACAAAGAAAACCAGAGCGTTTAAGGGCTATTTCACACATGCACTTTTTGCAGCGCGATTGTCGCTAAAATTTGGAGTTGGCCTTTCACAGTGGACTTTGATTTCTACGACTGTCAATCATCGGACAAACCATTTCGATCTCTCAATTTCATGAGAAATAGAAAGTGGATGTGTCTCAGCATAATAAAGAAGGTTTTAATCCAAATTTACTCTGAAGGCAGGCTTCAGTTGTATTTTTCTTGTTTTTATCGAAATCAGTAGCAAATTCGCTATCAGAATATCTAAAATTTATTACATATTTCGCTATAATATTCAAAATCAACACAAAACATCAGCAATTTTATCTTGCCGTCTGCTCTGTGTAATAGACATGTAGGCTCATTTGATAGACATAGAAATCTCAGCAACCTATTCAATCCGTTCATCGATAAAAGTAGTCGATTGCGTCATCTATTCATGGCACAAGTCAACAAACCACAGAATTAGGCAGTTCGCTACTTCTTCTTGTTGTCTAGAAAGGAAACTTTGGAACATGTAACGCTGATGAAATGGCACAATCTCCTGACTAAATACCATAGCAATCGAACAATGAGCAGCCAGTTCAACATTAAACACACCAAATTGTGCAAAGTTTCAGTGACTGTTACCAACCGGATCACACAGCAAAGAGACACAGTCGATGTCAAGTTCTACATAGAAGTTTGTGAACGTTTTTTCATGTGCCTGCTAACTTTTTTTAAAATGATCGGAGGGCCCAACATTATCGAGAAAACTTTTGCGCAATGATCTGAATTCTTCGAATCTGAAGGAGTCGTGGCGATCGGAGCATTTTGAAGGAATTCAGAGCAATCCGCAAGCGACGTACAACTATTTTTCCTATCTCTGCAAGGTATTAAAAATTTTTTTTTGCCCACTTATTAAGTTCCTGCATGTGCCATCTGTTTGAATCAGTTTGCACTTCTAGCAAAGTGATACAATTAAACAATCTAATTCTGAGCAACAAACTTTCACGAAGCGACCACTTTCATCATAATAATAAGAAAATAACCACTTTTATAATCTATCGCATCTATTGTAAATATCCGCTGCTTTTGCAAGTTTTCCGATCAAGTCAATCAATAAAGCTTCGTGCATGGGCAGGGGCCCTCTGGGAGTCTTGCATGTCATGAAAATGATTCTCTCCATTGTGAAGCCATGCAAGTGATCAACTTCTTCATATTCTGGGAAACATTTTGGTGTGTGAATCACCAAAAACCGAGCACTGACGGCTGAGAACGTTGTCAAAATGTAAATTCGTGACCTGGACTGACTTCAGTCGTCGTCTATTGCACGCGCATGGAAGGCAAAATTGTTTGATGTATGCGAAGGTCAATAGCCTCAACACTTTTTGAACTTCAAATGTATTATTTGTGATAAAATCGGTTCTACTGAACGAAACTTAGCAGTTTACGGCAACATACTACACTAAGAAATGTTCTTAGATTGAGGTTCTAGATCGCTAGTCAGTCAAAACTCAAAATCGCCTCAAAATTGCGCGATTTTCAGAAGAATTCTTGCGATAATTTATAAGCTTTTGAAAATGCGCGACATGTGTGAAAGGCTCCATGGGCTGCAATGTTACCCTGGAACATGTGCAGTGTGGAGAACAATGTTCTCCACTCTCTTTTTAACAGTGACGTAAGGTGTGATACGCCATCTGTAGGTAGCAGTGAACGACGAACGTTACGTTTTAGAATACTCCATACATTTTCTATGGGATTCAGATTAGGAGAACGAGCTGGCCAAGATAATGTCCTAAGCCCTAATTGAGACTTGCATAAGTTGACTCTACTACTCCTGTGACACGTAGCATTATCATCCATAAATAACTAAGTCGATGGATCACCAAGTTGATCTGTCATTTGGCCATCTGTCATTATCCATAATCTCAATCGACCATCACTATCCTTCAGACGGACTTTCAACCGGTAAGAGATAGATTTCTAGCTGAAAGCAATCAGGAGTGCTGCCAACACCACCGCAACGAAGTCAGGAAGCTATGGAACATGAAGTCCAGTTAATCACATGTAGCAGTTACATTATTGTTGATGAATAATGGTGCTATACTGGCTCTGATTGACCGATTTTCTTTATTTTTGTTTTGCTTGATAGCTTTTGTCTTGTAGAACAACATATTACATAACAAAGGAAACAAATGTAATTTTATAAGAGTGAGGTATGATTTTGTGTAACATTGCTAAATGAAGATCAAATTATCTACTACTTTTTTATCTATAACAGGAAAACAACTCAATATTCATGCTTGAAATTTCCAACAATGATATTAGTAAGCACAACTGACATATCTTCCAAATTTCAGAGAAATTCGTTCAAGTTTGGCGGAGTTAGACAAAGTTGAAGTTAAGGTGATGTTTAAGGGTGATCCATTTTTTATGAAACAATCTGTACTTAACAAAAATTCGGCATTTATAGCAAAACTAGCAATTCGGAATGCGTCTTAATCGCCATATCATACTGAACTCAGAAGTTCTCTCAGTTTGAGATAATGTTGAAGATCATTGGTAGGTCAAAAACCAAAATCTCGCTATTTACTCACGGCAAAATGAAAACGCGCGACATGTGTGAAAGGCTCCATAAGTTTTAATGTTAAACAAACACCCGTGGGACTTCGGCGCTGCAAAAAGTCGCATGCGTCTGAAACAGCCCTAATAGCTTACGGACATACCCGCACATTTGCTAGGGAAGTTCTTGTTTACTTTGCTTTCAGAATGCAATTTATGCACGCTGATATTTATTAAATGAATTGATGCAGCATGAATCATACAAACAGTGGGGTTTTGCGTTGCTACTCGTTTGTGATCACGACCTTCATGCACAAAATGTAGCCTACTTCTTGATGACCTAAAAATTATTGGTTGAGCTTACTGATACCCCACTTCATCTTAAGCGTCATCTTTTCAATCGTCGTTGCGTTGGATGCAGTTGTACCAATACATCAAGAGCTTTTTTAATTGTCGGGATTATACTGAAATATATAAACTTTCAAAAAAAAACAGTACAGTTATGCTGTCTACTTAGCGTTCGAAAAAAGTCGTAAAAGTGATAAAAATTACAAATTTAGTAAAATTCAGTGTTGATCGTCTTTTTTAAACTCCAATGACAGTCAAAGTCGTTGACCATGTTTAGATTCCATTATCTTTTCTATTTAAATAAATAATTGAAAATTGTTCTAACGACTGTGTTAATCTAAAGGAACACTGCATGGAAATGTTAAGTTCTAAAATCAACAGCATTTGAAATACCGTAAAACCTGTAATTGAAGGCCACCTGTAATTGAAGGTCACCTGTAATAGAAGGCCACCCTAGCGAGGAGGTTGAAAAATAGAAGGCCACCCTGTATTTGAAAGCCACCCGTAATAGAAGGCCATCCTAGCGAGGAGGTTGAAAATAGACCGCCACCCTCTAACTGAACGCTCCTACAATCTCCAATAGATTGTCTCTCTGCTGTAGCTTACATACAGCTTATAAAGGAAGAAAACATTCATCCTCTGGGGTCCTCAGAGATGCTTTGTCTCGTCTATCAGCTTGCCGGTAACTGTGTTTCCTCTCTGGGAGCTATATTTAGAAGTACCGGTATATCTGATAGTCAATTCTCGCGTGCGCTAATGAAAGGAGCTGGCTGATACCTCTCAATGCATCTCCCTCTGAGTAATACAACAGATTGACCTCTATCTGACTACAGCTTGATCAGTTGATGAATCAAAGGTTGCAACTACGCGTGATATCAAAACACGTGACCTGACTTCTCCCCATTGTTACCATCGATCCCTCATCGGTTAGTCTCGTCCAATAAGATTCATTAAAGTTCGTCCACAGGATTTATGTAGATACTGCATTAGTCATCAAAATTTTCGATCATCGCTGTAATGGATAGTATTGACTCTGACATTGAAGAATCGACTCCGTCGAAACGAAGAAACTATGACATTAAGTTCAAACTAGAAGTTGTCAAGTATGCTCAGAATTATAATAAAGCTAAGGCTGCAAGAGACAAAAATGTGCCTCGTACCTGTGTCAAGAATTGGATCAATCAGAGAATGCAACTTGAATCTCAGTTACAACAACCTTGCTCAAGCTCATCTGATAAGAGACTACATGGCGCGTGACGTCCTTTGAAGGATGCCGACTTCGATGAGAAACTCATCGCTTGGGTTGGTGAACAACGTGCGAAGAAGTTTCGTGTCAGTCGCACCCTGATTCAAAAGCAAGCTCTCACCTTTTCTTCCGATTCGACCTTCCGGGCAAGCAACGGTTGGTTGGTCAACTTTTTGAATCGCCATAACCTGGTTTCACGTCGCCCAACGACAACTTGTCAAAAAGAGCCTGAACATTATGCTGAGAAGATAACCAATTTTCTTGTATTCGTCGAAGAAAATCGTCGAAAAACTAACTACCAATACATCTTCGCATCAGACGAGACAGCTGTCTACTTAGATAGCTCTAACAGTCTAACAGTTGAGGAAAGGGGAACCCGTCAGGTGTCTGTCAAGACCATGGGTCATGAGAAGCTTCATGTTACAGTCATGTTGACTGCAAGGTCTGATGGATTCAAATGCTGATCATTTGTGCTATTGAAGAACAAGCGTCCGATCAAGCATATTGAGGAGAAGTTCAAAAACATTGTCTACCTCTCATGGGCCGGTCGAACCTTCTTCAACGATGAACTGACGTCGGAATATCTGAGGAAGATCCTTGGCTATTCCATGTTCGGTAAACGCCTTCTTGTGTGGGACTCCTTCAGGTGCCACATCAGTGACTCAACAAAACAACAACTCAAGAAACTGCAAATCGACACCGCAGTAATCCCCAGAGGTTACACCAAGTACATCCAAGCACCTGATGTGTACTGGAACGCCCCGTTCAAAGCAAAGATCAGGCAATACTACGAGGACTGGATGGTATATGGTGAGAAGATGTATACCAACTCTGGTAACACACGCGCACCCTCGATGGAGGTGTATCTCGGATGGATAGTTGAGGCTTGGAAGCAGATACCAAGTGACTTGATCGAAAGATCGTTTGTTGGATGTGGACTTACCATCGCCCTGGACGGGTCAGAAGATCACAAAATTCATTGTTTTAAGCCGGAGGGCGAGATTCCGAATGGATGCGCATCTCTCCGAGAAGCACGAATTCGTGAAGCAAATAATGTCGACCTCGACAGCACTGATGAAACGAACAGCAGCGATACCGATGATGACAACTCGTTAGTTGATTTCGAGTAATAGGTGCAACACTCAGTTTGAATTCAAATCTTTTGATCACACCAAACGTAATTATTGATGTTAGTGTCAATTTTGTTAAAATTTCGTCTCTTTTTATAAATCAATTAGATTTCATCAGAGTATTTAAGCTGACTTTTACACATTGTTTTATCACGTAAATGGAGTACCTACATGTAGGAGGCCTCTTCAACTCAACGGGGTTTCAACTGATTGCAGGGGTGGTACGCCGTGACAATCGAGCGTCGCCTAAAAAATGTGACAATATGGTGACATTCGACAGAATGGCGTGACAAAATGTGACACAGCGAAGTTACAGCAGATTTTGATCTGAAAGATTTGTCTCGCCTTTTTCTTGCAGGATGTAGACTACCATGCCTCATTTCAACTTAAGGGAGCAGTAAATTTTCTATGGATTTCGTGATTATTGATTTTTTATCTGGATTTTTATCGAAACTTTTATCTGAATTTTATCGAGAATCTGTCCGGTGATTGAAGTGGATATCAAGGATACAAAGAAGTCAGATCCCCAATAACTGTTGTGATTCCATTACATCTGTCCTTGCTTCCCTGTTATCCTTCCCTTCCCTCGACATTGCAATGTCTGATAATGTGCAGGAACGTACTACGTATACGACACGTGATGTGTGCTAAATGAAAACAAATGTACCTATTTCGATTTGACAATAAATTGTTCAGTTGTTATTTTGTTTGCTTTGACTAAAACCATGTACATGTGTGCGTGTAAAGCACTGCCAATAACATACGTACCGACATGTTACATAGGCCTACCACCGATAGGCTTATTGACCTTAATACGGGTTTCAATCCCGCCGGGGGCACCATTGCTGATTAGTGCAAGTATGGATTGCAAGGACAAGTGTATTTCTACATGAATCGGTCCTTCAAATAAAAGTATGTCTGTCCTGAAAATCCAAATTTTCAGTTCTTTAGTTGGGGAAAGTTAAATGGATAGACATATCGGACACCATGAACTCAATTGATATAGCTTTCTTGGAGTGGCATCACTGGCATTGTTGATGCTCGAAAACCCCAGCTGCCACCTTCATGTTGTGATAGCTCAGTTGGTAGGCCTAGAGCCTAGGCCATGACTGCCTAGTCAGTGGTTCAAATCCACCGATCACCAGCACTTTTCCTGAAGCTTAGATAGTAATACTTTCTACCAGCTTCGTTGAAAAGATTTACCTCTGCAATCTACATGTACTTATTTGAAACTCCTCATTAAGCTGCTAATCATTTTCACGTGATTTATGAAACACAAGTTAAAGATAATCACTATTTGATAGGCAAAATGAATTGTCTTAGGGATGATGTAATTGCTTTAGGAAAATCTGTCATACATGTATTTGACGAGTTTCTATCAGAATTCTCATTCTTTCATGTTTTTCGGTGCCGAACGATTAATATTTGTCCAAATGTAAGGATTTTTCGGATCAATTAGTCAGATTAAATACAACAAAAAACGTAAAAGCAGGTGTAATAAGGCTGGATGAAATTTTGATTCAGATTTCTTTTGCTTTTACCCAACAGATTTGACTAGCGCTGATGTTAAAGACTTTCTACACATGGATTATTATTCATATTGCCGATTTTTCCTTGGACCCAAATTATACTTTTAAGTTCATTCCTTTGAATTAGCAGTGTGTGAATTTATGTATTTAGGCCTAAATTCCAGAATATCAGGAAACAACCGCATCACTGCCTATGATAAATCATAGATGGAGCAACCCTTGTTTGGACAAGTATGAATCACTCATACGATAGTGCTATGCATGTGCATGTAGTACTCGCATGTCCTTGTTTTCAGCCGTACTCATGCTTATGCAGGATTTTGCTTTCGTCTTTCAGGATGAACTATGTCAGGAAGGCACCGTCAAGTGTTTAAGAATACCATGCTGCAAGGCAATGATGAAAATGATGATCCTATTTCTTACTGGTGCACTTCTTCATCTACAAACGACTTGTATAAGGCTCATTGTTTGATTTGTGATATCGAAATTGATGTAGGCCAACGTGGTCGAAGTGCTTTGAGTAGACATGGAGGAGCAGCAAGTCACATCAGTGCCTCGGCACGGCACCGTGATAGTGATAAGAAGCTGAAGCAATTGAAACGTACTCAAACTCTCCTTACAAGTTCCATCAAATCATCGAGTAGCAAATCAGTTGGATTGTCACTTAATGAAAAGATTGTGAATGCGGAAGCTATGTTTTGTACTTCATTAGCCGTTTGTAACATACCTGCAAATGTTTGTGATACCATGGTTCCGTCATTTTCGTCAATGTTTCCCGATTCCGAAATTGCAAAAGGAATGCAAATGAAGAGGAACAAAGCCACACGTATATTGTCTGATGGTCTTGGACCACACTTCAAATCTCTTGTTGAAAACGAGATACGTAACACAGCTCTTGCCTACACTCTTGAAATTGACGAAACCACCACTGCTAAGCATTGGCGGCAATTGGACGTGCTGGCCCGCTATTACTCGGAGGAAAACGAAAGCGTGGTGGTATATCATCTTTCAAGTGAAGAATATACCAGAAGCTTGCCGATGTTGCCACACCTCTGTACACAAAGAAATTGTTGCAAATTTCAACTGATGGCCCCAATGTCATGAAAGCCCTGACAAAGGAGGCAAAGAAGAAGCTGAATCCTGATTTAGTTGATATAGACACTTGCAACATTCACAAAGTTCACAATGCATTCTGCTCTGCCTATGACAAGTTTAGCAATGATGTTGAATCTCTGGGACTGGAGCTTTACTATTTCTTTTCAGACTCATCAGTCAGACGGGAGGACTTTGAAAAAGTCCAAGAAAAGCTAGAAATAAAGAAGCATATCTTCTTGCGACATGTTCCTAGTCGGTGGCTGACGATTGAAGATGTTAAAAAGCGACTGTTGGAACAGTATCCGGCGTTAAGAGAATATTTTCTTCGCTCACGTTTGATCAGTGATTCCGAGAAGAGAAAGAACAGCAGGATAAAGAAATTGGTGGAAATCCTGAACAACAAAGTCCTCCTACCGGAAATTCTGTTCATGAAATCAGCGATGCCAATCTTCACGAGAGTGACAAGGATGCTTCAGAGTGAAGCTCCTCTTATTCATGTGCTACATGATGAATTGTCAACTTTGATCCTTACACTTCTTCGACGCTTCGTGACTGAAAAGGAAATTGGTGAGGCCCGAGGTCTACAGCTTTGCGAAGTAGCTTATCAGTCATCTGCAAATCATTTGAAGCGTCCATACATTGGCCATGATTGCCTCAAGTCGCTGACTTCTTTGAAGGCAGAAGGCAAGATAAATGAAGAAGAATTCGATGATTTTCTTGATCGTGCAAAGACCTTCTATATCGATGTTGTCTCACTCCTGTTGAAAAAGTTGCCCCTCAATAATCCCATTTTGCGTGATTTGCAAGCGTTGCACCCCCTTGCCAGGAAGGCTGTGTGGTCGTCTGAAGCTGTGCGACGTTTGGCTGTTGCCATCAAACTATTCCCTCGGGACAAAATCGATGCTGTCGTTGATGAGTGGAAGGCTTTGAAAGCTGAAGATCTCGGTGACACTAGTTCGCAATGCATCCCGATGGAAGTTGACTCGGAGGAATCTGATGATGAGAAAGAGAATGAAGATGACGTTGATGCCGATGCTGGGCAACGGATCGAAGACTATTGGCGAAAAATCTTCAGGATCAAGGCTACAAATGGTACATGCAAATATCCAAGTGTAGCCAAGCTCGTTAAATTGTGTTTGACTCTTTCACACGGAAATGCTGATGTGGAGCGCTCATTCAGCGAAAACAAACCGTTGCTGACTCCAAAACGGACAAGAATGACTGACGCAACGTTGAACAGTTATCGTTCAACTAGTTCGTTTATGAAAAAGCATAAAGGCAATCCGGCAAAATTGCCGTTGACACAGTCCCTCAGAAAGGCAGTAACGAGTGCAAGAGTCAATTACCTCGAGAGGATTGAACAGCAGAAGAAATTGCTACAAAGCGTTCATGAGGAGCAGAAAGTCACAAAGCGTGATGAGGACATGGCTGATGTCCAGCGTCAATTGCTTGAAGCTGAAGGTTTGTTGAATGAAGGAACGAAGTTACTAACTGAAGGCTGCTCGAGGGTTGACATCAACAAAATCAATGCCGCGAATGCCCTGATAACGAGAAGTCAGGAAATGAAGAAATCTGCCAACGAGAAGAAGTTGAAGCTAATGGAAGCTGGCAGAAAAAGAAAACGGGTGCCTTAGTTTTTTGTACATATGTTCTACTTTGTTTTTGTCCTGCAATACGTCCATTACAAGCTTTAATTGATTGCAATACGCCATACCATACTGTAATTATTGTTTTCGTTGAATCGATTTTACAGAGTTATTTTTCAATATTTTGTTTCGTATTTGTAAAAAAGAAAACTTGCTGTTACGCAATACGTCCATTACAAGCTTTAATTGACTTCAATACACCATACCATGCACACCTTGTCATATTGCGCCATACCATACTACAATAAGCCTAATTGTTTTCTTTAAATCGATTTTACTGAGTGTAATTTTTCAATATTTTGCTTTGCATTTGTAATAAAGAACACTTCCGGTGCAGTTCGTTTTCTCAGCAAGTCATTGGCTTTCATGTACGAAATTTAGAATGGAAAAAAATCATTAGTTCATTCATACGTGATTGAAACGTAATTGAAACTGTTAGTACCGTACTTCGTTGCGAGAGCATCATTTTTGGGAGGAAATTGTGCTTGGATAACCCCTGCATCCCATATTTAGTGCGATAATATTGAAAACTAAACTTTCCTAATATGCTTCGAGTATGAAAAGGCTATTATTATTGTTATTATTACTAATATTATTATTGTTATTATTGCAATGTGACACGGCAAATGCTGATGTGACAGGATGTGACATGTCACCGACCCTGGCGTACCAGCTCTGTGATTTGAAACATTTGAAGTGGAACTATAAAATTCAAATTTTTATAGACCTAAAAATACCGAAAATTGATGGTTGTAAAATAGAAGGCCACCCTGTAATTGAAGGCCACCTTACCATGGAGGTTGAAAAATAGAAGGCCATGGCCTTCAATTACAGGTTTTACGGTAAATGCAATATTCAATTTTGCGTCCCATTTTAAACAAACTGGGTGGCATTGCGTTACATGATTCTAGTCTGGATGCAGTCTTAGCCCGTATTGTTATTTGAATGTCCTGTAGATTATACATTGGATGTCTTTTTAAAGGCATTTGGTGTGATTTTTGACAATGAATATTATGTAAATATATATATGAATACATGATCAATTGTTTTTATGATTTAGTTTTCTTAATTTGTATCAGATGTATGTAGCAAATGATCGTGCCTCGATAATGGTCGTACCGAAAAATGGTAAAACACATGAGACAACACGGATAATAATTGCTAGGACTTACCAATAATTCAGTAAAATACAGTAATTAAAGCAGTTCAGGATCTTTTCGACGGTACACTTAAACAACAGGTCCTTGGACCCAGATCTTATTATAAGATAAATTTCCTTTCATCCTAATATCAAAAAAGTCTCACCTTGATATCAAAACAGTTTCGGCATTCGACACGGGTTTCTGCAGGAGGCCAACCGAATGTCAGACTTTAAGGACATCGAACAAGATAAGAATCTTCGTGTCTGCCAGGTTCAATCCCACTCGTTTTGTTGAGAAACAACATCATATCTCCTGGGAAGCAGATTTATGATAATTCGCAAAAACCTCATGCGACTACTTTTATGTATTAAACGAAACATTCGGATTTAGCAAGCTTCTTACAATAATGATATCATTTTATCGATAATATTTCACATTTGATTTTGAAAGATGAATATTTTGTGTTAATGTTTATCATGACTTTGAGTTAAAGTGTGCATATAAATTAGGGTTGTTTATTCATGTATGTATGAGCAATAACATACCATTTGTCTCAATATACATTCATGATTTCGAATTCATGGCTGATACAATACAAAAGTACATTGTTAGGGGGTTCTGATATTCAATCGATCACATTTAAAAAGCTGAAAAAAGCTGAAAAAAGCTGAAAAAAGCTTAAAAAGCTGATTCTGAAAAATTTTGCGTGATTGATATCCCGTGATTTGAGTACCGAGGTCACCGTTTCTTGTGACCTTAACAGATTTCCTACTGCTTTTACGTTTTCAAAAAGAATTCATCCTGAGTGAGGCTGAATTAAATGAATGGACATCATGAATTCATGAGGGTCCGCTAATTATCACAAAAGTGACATCGATTTCCTTAAGATTCTGAAATTAAGCGAACAAGGAGTAAATCCAATTCTATGGGCACTGATGGGGTATTGAGTTGAGTAGCTTTGTCCTTCAAAATAATTACCTTAAATACTTCCTGCAACGATCCGGATGCGTTATACTACGCATTGTATATAAAAGTAGTGAAGATTACATGAACAGCTAATCTTCGAGCAATGGATGCATTCTCTCATAAGTATCCTCGAAGTTTACAACACATGATTGGACGAATGAAACAATGGCAGAAACGTCATACTTAATGGCAGAAACGTAAAAACAAGGAAATATGAAAGTGTTACAAGCTGATCTGCGGTCAAGCTGGACGTTTCACTCAGTATAAATTAGTAATGTTCTAGCTGATCTCAAAATTCCATAAAACGGGCTCAGTCCGTGAATTCAAAATGTCTCGCAGACCATTATCTGTTCGAACAGAAGATATTAAAGACTTTTGGGTGCACCTTGTACTGCTAATCCAAAGAAGTCCATCAGACGTGCATCTTCGGAATAAGGTATTTCAGTCGGGAGTTTGTGTGACATTTTGCATGATGTTCGCTCAAAAACCATCCGAGCCACATCTTCTGCACGCAATAAACGACAACGATGCGGACAAACGAAGCATTCGGATTTAACAAGCTTCTTTATAATGATGTCACTTTATCCATAATATTTCATATTTGATTGGATTTTGAAAAATGAATATTTTGCATTAATATTTAGTAATATTAATTTTTGCATAATATTTCTATTACTTTTTTATTTTATTTTTTCTATATTGTTAATAAATTAGTATATTATTTTTGAGAATAGCAATTTCAGTTATGGGAATTCCCATTAATTGGTAGAAGCTCCAATAAAGCTTATCACTTTTTCTTGCACGATGATATCAGTTTGCATTACTAAAGAAAAATGTGCATGGAATGATTGTACGTAGATGTTATTTTTACCCTTACTAATGTGTTGCTGCTTCAGCAGAGGCTTTAAAGAAAAATGAGTAATGGAAAGTAAGATGATGTATGCTTGATGCTTTTGTTGGACTAGGTAGTTTAAACTAGATTTGGAAAACCATATGCACCAATGATAGTATAAACTCAATCATCCTTACTAGGTTGCAGTTAGTATGCGCCTCCGATTATCCTCCGAAACGGAAAGATTTTTCTCCAAGGTTCAGTCACATGGGTAATTCTCTGCTTTTCCTTGAAGGTCGTCTCAACAATCCTAAGTTCTTATTGGTTATCGTGACTTAACGCGTCATTGGTAACTCTCGAACCTGATGGATTTTTCCACTCTGCTATCACATCTGTCTCCGAATTTGCAAACGCATTCGAACGGCAGCAACTCGTGAAACCTACCGCTTATAACTAACTGTGAGCCAAACTGTGACCTATGGATCGCGAGAGTGAACATACCTTCTTGAATTTATTGGAAATATATCAAGATGCAACTTTACGTGGCAGTACTGTGCAGATTCGCGGGAAGAGGAAACGAGTCTGGGAAAATATAACTTCTGAATATTCGGCTACATCAGAAGCCCAGGAGAATCGATCAACAGAGGTCCTTCAAAAGATGTAGAACAATATTCAGTGCAGAGTGAAGGACAAGGTACGCAAGCGCCAAGTGATTGGAGGAGGTCAAGAAGTCAAGTTTTCTAATAACGACTTCTTACCATGAGGATCAACGGTCTGGACAATCCTACTCTAACAAAGATCCCATGTGCGAAAACTGATGAAGGTCAATCAAGTATGCTGAGGAAGTTGAAATGGATAACTCAGCTACAGAAACACCAGAAGAAGCCGTGGAGAAACCTGCGATGCCGAGATGCAAAGTTGTATCTGCGAAAAGGAATGTAGATCGATGTGACTTACTTCAATTGGAGGAAAAACTTGCTGCTATTGAAGAAAGGAAACTTCAATTAGAAGAAGAAAAACTCAATATTCAACATAGAATCTTGAATGAAATGACTAAAAATTATCGTTGCTGGTTGATCCGGTTCCTCTAATTGCATAGTGGTATCAGGTTCAGGAACTTCATCTTTACATGAAAGAGTTATGAAGAATAAAACGTGCAAGGATCTCTGTACTTTGACATTGTAATGGCAAAGTAAGAGGTCGACAGAGACATCGAAATCTTTGCTTTAGACATCCAAATGCTCGTTCTATCACAACTCGTCCAACTGAAACAGCACGATTATATCGATGCTGTGAGGGTGTCAATGGGTTTACAAATGGCGTTGCTAGACAAAGCAATTGAGGATAACCACTATCTGCAAGTAAGATATCAGGCAAATGGCCGTTGAAAAATTTTTGATATGCAGAAGAATTTGAGAAAATTCTGGCGTTGTGGACGCTACCAGTCCATTCAGCAGACACGGATAAAAATCTAGTTTTCATATCACACACAGCTTGCACATGGAAGGCCACCCTTTTCGATTGATATAGTGGTCTGGATAAGATGAGGTTTCAGAATTTCAATATGAATGCAATCAATTGCTCCAATGACGTTAGGCACATGACAATATTCTTCAAACTCACTTTTTATCTGTGATAAATAATGAAACATAGTTCTTGCTGTGCAAAACAAAAAATAGTCTGCATTACTTTCCAGTTGCTTCTTGAAGCGGTAGACTGGTCCACACCAAACCAAGCGCCCAATGTTCGCTAAAACGTTCCGCCTCCCAAATAATTCAAACAAAGACAAATTCTTTGTGCAGGCGTTAGTGGATAATTGCAATTTGAATTAGAAGTCAATGCTGATTCCAAAGAGTCGATCAAAGCAATCAAATTTTCTCTATCGAATCGAAACAATTGTTTAGTTCACAGCTGTCGAAGGAATCAAGTCGTGATAAACGATCTCTCAATACTCGCTGTCGTCGAAAGCTTGCTAAATACCTTGCCTATAAAGCTTGTCTATATATATATTCATTTATTAACAGGATGCTCATCTTCTCGAAAGAGTATCACGGACTGTGAATAACGGTCTGTTGAAACTTATAGCAGTATCACGCTACGTGCCGTGAAAGCAGATAAAATGAATTGAATAAGTCTGTTCTAGATATAAAAAAGGTAACTAGGCTGATTCTAGTATGTACGCAGTAGAAAGATGTGTTGGTGCATACGAAATTTTAGTTCAAACTAGGGAATTCCCATGTGGTAAGTTTGCACTAGCTAGTTTATACTCGACGAACTATTTGATGCATATCAATTCCTAGTAAGAGTTGAACAATCAAGTATAAACTGTCTAGTAAAATATTTGTGCATACCACCCAAGATATCTAAGGGACGTTCAACTCCCATACCATGTAATGGACTGGACTGGAGGCCAGTAACTTTGATAGAATTGATTAATGACAATGGTGTGTATCTGGATAGAAAAAATGGAACAAGTGGTAAACAATTCACTTAATTATTGTAGAATTCATCAGAATCCAGCTGAATTGATTGCTTTACACACTAATTAATACGCTCGGCCCAGTTTTGCAGAGAAATTGTCGGAAAATCTGTGCAGTGCAACACGACATACAACCATATCATCGATGGTCAATTTCAAAGAAATTGTGACTTTCTATTTTCAGTGATTTCCCCATTGTCATTTGTATAATAATTTGGAACACTGGTGGACTTTATTCGAGAATTCAAGAGCAATGAAGTGATATAACATGTGTGATTCATTTCCGGCCTTGAATTACTCAACCTTCATTAAACGAAAAATGACGGCGATTTTCATCACAGTGATGCGCAAATGTTTTCATATTCACCGACAAAATTTATCATTTTAGGATTTCGTAATCAACTTAGATCCTTATCAATGCTGTTCCTGAATTGCCCAATATGGTAGGACCATAAAATAAATTAAGGAAAGTCACCAATCACCACCGCTTGGTTTTACTTTTTATTCAATATGATCTTTGCATTTTATGAATTACTGACATCATCATCCCATTTTATTAGTTTTGATTATAATTTGATGGCCTCACAGGTGATGCTCTATAATCACGAGATGTCGAATAAAATGACAATAAGAGAAATGTATTGACATCGGCAACCACTCATTACGAGGAGGCGCATTTGAAAAGACAATACTGGTTGCACTTTTCCACCAAAATCTTGATAAAGCATCTTCCGAAGGAATGGATACTCAAACGATTCTCAGTTAACTTTTAGCATTTTCATTTGTTATACCAATCAAATTATTATCAATTTTTGACGTTTTTTGTTCTTTTCTGATTGCATCATCGGTAGATTTAATTTAGAGTTTAACCATGTATTATACTTATATAACAATGAATAAGGCATGTACACATTGCTGCAATGATTGTAGTAGCAGGTAAAATCATCACTGGTCAGTTATCATTTAGTCCATGACTCCTTTGAGCAAAGAAAATAGATTATCAAAAATTTTTTAGAGAGAGTCCACAATGCTCCAAAAAAACGCTGCTGAATCGATTTTCGCAAGCAAATCTACTTGCAATAAGCCTGCTGATTGCACAAAAAATAAACATGTATAAAATGCACAGAATCCACACAAACAGCCATTGATGCTCGTACCGTAGGTGAACAATTTCAATCACTAGCAGTTAGCATTGCAGCCGTTATTGACAGTTGCTTAGTCTTGTAGGAGTTTCGTAATTCTTTAGTTTCTTCTTGACTGGGTCCAGAATCTTCTTTCAACATGTTTCCTGTATGAATGCGCGTATTATTTTTATCTTCCACAAAAGATTTTTTGGAAGTCAAGAACGCATAAAATTACAGCAAGATACAAGAGAGAAATAAAAAATCACAAGTTAAAAACTTTATCTAGCTCTGCCATCTTCGGCAATGTGCCAAGAACGGACATGGCATTATCCCTTTGAACGGCGATGCTTAGTCTCTGGAAGAAGAAGGTTGTTGATCACTCTTCCCCTGTCTTCTCTAGACGAGCGCCGATTTGTCTTGCAAATTTGATTGCAGATGGACCCCATGCTCCCATCGTTTCGATGCAGAAGGGGATAATTGTTTACAACTTGTTTCACGGTTTTATGCAGATGTGCACAAACTACCGTCATTAATCAAATCTACCAATGTCACTGGTCTCCAGTCCAGAACATGGTATGGAAGTTGAACGTCTCTTAGATATCTTATATTAATCATAGATGTCCCTGATGTCCCTACGCACAGTAAAAGAAGTGATGATAACATCAACAGTTAATCTTCGAAAAACAGATGCATTCTCCCAGATGCAGGGTTGGCCGGTAAAAGCCACCAGGTTTTGACACCATTTTTCGGCTAAAACTGGCAAAAACCAACTAAAACTATTTTTCCAGCATTACTACTTAAGTTTTTTGGGTAAAGAATTATCGTCTCTCCTTGCTTCATTGATGAACGTTAGTCGCAATAAGCTCATCTTACTTTTCATCAATTGATAAACATTTAGGCCTGTATTTTCACAATTCAACCCCTATCAATATCATGTTTCAATCAAGAATGTGTTCTAAGTATAGGCTAGGTGTAAGAACATGAATTATTATAAAACAAACATTGTTATAAAGCTGTTGTGCATTCTTTTAAGCGTGCACGCATTTTGCTGCTTTATAAATTTCACTCATTGTAAGATGCAACAGACGTCCATGCTGGAAGGAAGTCACTTGGCTCTATATAAAAGATCGAAAACAGGCATTCCATGAAGCTGGAAAGGCAAGGAAATGTAGAAATGTGACCTCGGATTTCTACGATTAGCCTAAATTAATCTAAATTTGTTGCAAATTCCCATTGCCATTGTGATTACACGAATACGAAATTTATCCTGCACTCCCAGAAGGACTAGATTAAGAATATTGCCCTTCAACATTTTTCATGTCATGGCAATTTACCCTCACATATTTAGAAGATAAGATGATGTTAAATGAATTTTATACCGAAAGTAAAGTTTTGATTTGTCCTCAAAATATGGAAATTCGAAGAACTTTAAACAAACTTGAACATCACAATAATGTTACAATCGTTTGTCACTCTCAGATTCTATTAACAACTATCAATTTTGCAGCTTACTGAAAATGTTCTTTTGTAGAGATTGTAGCTGAATCTGTTCAGACATGCACTATATCTTCTTTATCAAGATTTCTGCTGCGAACTATGTTATTTAATTATCATTTGTTCTTAACAACTTCTGTCACATGAACTGATGGGCCAAAATGGTGCTGACGTCTACATTTGTTCTAAAGGCACAAGAAAGGGGCAGTGCAATTGTAAACATACACGTAGTAGACATTGTAGACATAGTACGTCGTTCGTGATAAAAACATCATGTGGTTTTATCACAGAATGAATATCATATTTTGCAAGATAAGAGTTGCAATCTGCAAACCCGGATGCATCGTGATGCTCAGCCCCAACTTGCTGTCGATCATTTCATGAAGAAATAGACTGATTTAGTTTTTGCCGGGTTTTGCCAGTTTTTGCCGGGTTTTACCACTTAGTGGCAAAAATCAGTTCCAGCCGGCAAAAAGCCAACCCTGCTCAGATGTGTCTTCGAAGTTCACAATACATGATTGGACGAATGAAACAATGGCGGAAACCTCAGACCTAAGTAATTAGATAAGAATAAGTTAGTTAAGAAGGAGGAGTAGTGATGTGATCGGCAGCTGCAAGATCAAGTCAACGATGTCCCATAAAACATCAGTCATGATGAGTCAATCAGTCTTAAGTCAACGATGTTCTAGCTGATCTCAAAATTCGATCAAACTGGCTCAATGTGTGGCAGGTTATCTATTCGAACAGAAGATATGAAAGGATGAAGCTTTTACTGCTAATCCAAAGAAGTCCATTCGACGTGCATCTTCGGCATAAAGCATTTCAGTCGGGAGCTTGGGTGACATCCTGCATGATGTTCGTTGAAAAAACCATCCGAGCCACATCTTTTGTACGCAATAAACAGCGACGATCCGGACACGCGCCTTCTGTGATTTTGTAGCTTTGCAGAAGATCAACTGAATCTGGTGGAATGGCCCGCCAAATACCCTGACCATTTGACTTTTTGTGGGGCGTGACTAAAAATACAGTCTGTGCACAACATCCGAGATCAATTGCAGAAATGAGGATCTTGATTCAAAGACAATGTGAGCGACAGAACTTAAAATTTACAATACCAAAAAACTTTGTTGACTAGAAAATTAGACTTCTGCATGTTATGTTCATTTTTGCTTTTACAACGCTGTCTGTAGCCATTAAAAATAGTTTAGAAGCAGAATTTTTTATCAATTTAACTGGGAGCGGTTACCGCACCCAATGTGTGAAATTCAATGGTGAGTTTTCCTCGCCGTCTCCAGTTACAAGCGGTGTTCCCCAAGGCAGCGTTATTGGGCCACTGCTGTTTTGCATAGCCGTCGACCACTACAGACCCCAAAATTCAACAATTCCAAGCTTATTCGTTATGCTGATGGCTTCACTCTTCTCCATTTCATCAACAACTCTAGTGAAGACAGACTTCAAGCTGAGTGGGATGCCTTTGAGGCCTGGTCGAAAGACATAGGACTCCCACTCAATCATGAAAAGTGTAAGATTATGGACATTATCACAAACAAAAGTCTCAATCTCGCCGGTGTGTCGACCTCAGGCGGTTCTGCCCTTTCTCGGGTTGACAGCCTCTTACTGCTTGGTGTTATCCTTAGCAGTGATTTGCGTTGGGACTGTCATGTGACTAAAGTCATAAAATCAGCCTCGCGAAAATGTTTATCATTCGCAACTTACGAAGACCAGGATGTCCGAAGGAGTGCATATTCAACGTCTACATTTCTTGCATCCGCAGCATTTTGCTGTATGCCTTTCCTGCCTTTTGCAACTTGCCTGAGAGACTGTTTTCCCAGCTCGAAAAAGTTGAGCGGAGGGCGCTTCGGATTGCCGGAATGTCGGTGGACGCCAAGAACGATGCCCTAAGGACCGCCGGTGACAAACTATGTGACAACCTATTCTTACAGATTGCATCCAACGACGCCTATTCCCTCCGCGGCATTTTTCTACCTCGCCTATTAAGATCGAGGTTGAATGTCCCCATTATGCGGCCTAAAGCACGGTGCAAAAGACTCGGTAGATCCTTCATCAAGTACTGCCCTTAGCCCAATTTTCTTAACATCTCTCTCTTTTTTTCATGTAATGTGCTCATCGATAAATTTGAGACAATAAAGACAATGCTATTCTATTCTATTTCTGAACACCCTAGTTATATAAATACTCATGAAATCTGATATACAATGCCTACATCATCAAGTCTGTATTTGATTTTTTCCATTTGTATTATCTCTATTGAACACATCATGCAGTCAGTATGGACAAAATGACATTTCAGGAAAAAGTGGGCCTGGGTTTCTATTCATCTTCTGAAGGAAGCCCAAAAAACTGAGATTGTAAGACTTTGCCGTCTTGTCTTGACCTGTGGCTACTTTCGTCATTTTGATGGGATCTTCATCCAATCAGACGGCGTTGCAATGGGTAATAGCTTGGGCCCCGTTGCTGCGAACCTGTTCATGATCAATTTTGAAAGGAGAGCTAAACGCATGTGTTTGGCATCGGGTGACTATTTCCCTGGGTTCTGGCTTAGGTATGTCGATGACATACTGGTTCATTGGCAAACTTCTCCAGACGACTTGCCTGCATTTATGGAATTTTTGAACAACCTCAATCCCAACATCAGCTTCACAATGGAGAAAGAGATAGATGGTACTCTACCGTTCTTGGATGTGAAGATTGAGAGACAGTCTACGGGGTTGTGCTTTTCTGTGCACCGTAAGGCAACTCACTCTGACCGCTATATCCATCGTCAGTCCGCTCATCCTCTTGGTGTTTTTAAGGGATTGGTCAGGTGCTTGTCCGGGCGTGCCGACAGCATTTGCTCTGATGTCAATGCATCTGGTGAGAAGGCCTACGTCAAAGAGACTCTGATGGCGAATGGGTATTCGAGCGATGAGTGTCGTAAGTGGTGGTCAGTCTCCCATCGCTTGCCTGATGACACCGAACATCACACCTTCAGCGGCTCGATCCCTTACATTCCAATAATATCGGAGCGGATCAGGAGTGTTTTGCGGAAAGTGGAGGTTCGTGTCGGGATGAGGCCTACGACCACATTAAGGAGTCAGTTGGTGAGGAAGCGTCCTGCTCCTGCCACACAGTTTGGAGTGGTTTACCAGCTGCCATGTGCCCATCAGGACTGTGAGTGGAGCTATGTTGGGGAGTCAGGGCGAACCATGGAGGAAAGAAAGAAAGAACACGCTAAAGCCATTCGCGATTGTGATGTCCTGCGTTCGGAGGTTGCCCACCATGCATGGGACTCCGGTCACAACGTGAATTTCGACGGGATGAAAGTTATTGACCGGGAGTGCAACTGGCAAAAAAGGATTGTCAAAGAGGCCTGGTGGACTCGACATCTGTCCTCATCCAATAAAACTAAGCATCATATCAGTGATTTTTGGTTTCCTTAGCATTTTCTTCCTATTCTTTACTGTTACTTTCCAGTATTTGTAGATAGTATCTTCGTGCCTTAATTTTCTTGTGAAGTCATGTAATTTTATTCTCTGCTCGTTCGTATTTCTATTGTGTAATTTGTGTCTGACCATTGCAGTATGAGTGATGTTAACCATCTAATGTGTTTATGTCATTCGCCTGACGATAGCCGGCTGTGCTGGCTGAAAGGCCTCGCAATAAAAATCGAGAAATCTAGTAAGATCAGCTAGTTTTTGGGCTTCCTTCAGAAGATGAACAAAATGACATGTTTCTACCTCTTCTTTCTCATGGTCAGCTACATGTTTGAAACTGCACATGCCATTATGATAGCTGATTAATTTAACATGCATTCATGCCGACCATTGAATGCATTGTTAAAGTTGACGTCACCAATCGTCGCAATGATTTCATGACTGCTCTGATACCAGCTATGATTGAGCTACAGAAAGATTGAAGTCGATAGCTTATCATTTTCATCAGATACATACGTGTATACATCCACTGCATGTGTTTCTAGACACTTAACAGAATGGATGCAAAGGGACCATGTCTCGGTCAGCGTCATGTTCTTGTATTTCTTTCTTCTATGGGATTCCTGATCCTCTACTCCATGCGTGTAAACATGAGCATCGCATTGGTGGCCATGGTGAATTCATCAGCTCTGATACAGAGAAATGCAAGTCATGATTCTCAATGTGCAGACTTGATACCAGCCAGAGGAAACACATCATATGATCCGATGGTACCTGAAGGAGACTTTGTGTGGTCAAAAGAAATCCAAGGGATTGTACTGAGTTCCTTTTTCTGGGGATACGGAATTCTGCAGATTCCTGCTGGTACATTTGCGCAAAAGTATGGTGGAAAATGGATTTATGGACTTGGTGTCATTTCAACAGCTATTCTTACTATATTAACACCTGTCACTGCCCGGATCAGCGTGTATTTACTTATCTTTCTCAGAATTCTTGAAGGACTTAGTGAAGGTGTTACGTATCCAGCACTACAGGCCATGTTTGGTCGCTGGATACCAAAACAAGAAGCGGCATTTCTAAATACTATGTCTCATATCGGCAATGCTTTGGGAACTATAGTGGGCACTGTAACTGCTGGTGCAATTTGCTCCACACCTGGCTTAGGTTGGTCAGCAGTTTTCTACATCAATGGTGCATTTGCTTTACTTTGGTTTGTGCCATGGTGTTTATTTGTATTTGATTCTCCTATAGAACATCCGACCATTTCTGTGGCAGAAAGAAGCTATCTGCGGCAAAATGCGTCAACTAGACAAACTCGAGCTAATATTACAGGCGTACCTTGGAGATTAATGCTGAGTGACCCTGCTACATGGGCATTTATTGTTGGCATGTCTACACATAGCTGGGCATTCAACAATACTTTAACTACTCTTCCAGAGTTCCTTTCAGAAATTCTACATTTCAAAGTCGAATCCAATGGCTTCATTTCTTCCTTGCCATTTATCGGACTACTAGTCTCTCAAATAGTATTTTCCTTTTTGTCTGATCAGTTGATTATAAGAACCACAATGTCACGCACTTTTGTGAGGAAGCTCTTCACATCTGTCGGATTGATTGGAATAAGTTGTTGTTTCGTCGCAGTTATATTCACAGGATGTGCCGTCTGGATTACAATTTCTTTGTTAGTATTGAGCATGTTTAGTGGAGGAATCCTGTATGGAGGGTTTTATGCTAATTCCATAGAACTCTGTCCAGAATATTCAGGAACAATTTTTTCTATCAGTAATACCATTGCAACAATTACAGGGATCATAGCTCCTATTGTTACCAATACGATAACACAGTACGGATCAAGACCAGAATGGAATATCGTCTTTTTGATAGCAGCCACAATTGCATTTATCGGAGCTTTAATTTATGTAATATTCGGAAGTGCAGACCAACGTGACTGGTATAAACCATCTGGTGAGATGGATGACTTAATTAGTACGACTGAAATCCAACCGTATTACTCACGCATACAGGGCTAAGTTTCCCAATGGTCCCTTGTATTTTCATTGTATCAATATAAATGGATAGACTCCAAATCTGCTGGTTTTGTATAGGGCCCAGTGGTTCGCCATCTGCATTGCAAGTGTATCGGTGAAATATTTGGATTGATGAATTAACTATTTCTAAACAAAGCAATGTCACATACTTCGGTGTCAGCATATCTTCAAGGTTCAAACTTTCTGTCTACAGTCGTCGGAAATCTATCGTCAATTCCTTTTTAGCTGAAACATTAACACGACTGAACTAGCTTAACACGACACACAACGAACAAGAAATCCAAACCGCCGATATATAAAAAGAAGTTACTACCCAGTTTACCTTGCGAGAAATTCATTTGAAGCATTTAGCTCAATACAAAGCAATAGTTCAGCCTAAATCAGATTGAAGAAATTATAAAGTAATTTGAATCATATTTGACCAGTTGACGGGAGATCATTTTATGTTTCCACAAGTCGGATCAGCAAAACTCCCCACAGTTTGGACGAGGTTTAAAATTTTAAGTGAACAAGTAAAACACGCTTCAGACGGGCCTTCGGCGTCCTGCGCCTTCTGTTATATCTCCTTTTCACCAAGACACGTAAAAGATAATCACATAAAAAATACTATAGATAGAATATCTAAACGTTGCAATGATGAGAAAATAAAAAATGATAGCTTAGCAGAATTCGATAAAATTCTGAAACAAAATAATTACAACGAAAAAGAGCGCGAGATAGCTCCAAAACTGAAAACGTCAAATAATAACTACGAAAACAGCATACATTTTAAGTTGCCGTATGTTAATCGTAAAAAAAATAAACTGATTAAAAATATAATTTCCCTGTTCGACTTATCAATGAGTGCGGTTTTCAATCGGCCACATACCGGTACTAGTCCGGCAGCCAGAGCGAGTTTCTGCAGGGAACGAGGCCGAAAATGAGACTTTCACAGAATGTTGTACACCTTATGCCTACTACGAATCTGCACGTCTGCCGAGTTCTAGTGAGTTCCTCTTCTTGTCAGACAAGATCAAAGAAAAACACATGCAAATCCAATGGGACGCAGATTGCAGTTTTTGGCTAAAATGAAATTTTCTATGTTTTCTCTGATTAAGTGAAAAGTACTAGGTCTAGAGTCATAATTTTTGGCATGGAATATCTTCAGGCCATTTCCTATGATGGGCATGTGCTTTTATCATGCATCTAATCGGAAATGTATATGAGGATGTGGTTGAATGTGGATAAAGTTGCTAAAAATGCTTGTGTTTGCCGACATTAAGAGGCTCGCCAAATCTGAATGTGTTTAGCTTCATAGACAGAAGTGCATGAACATGAAAGGAAATGACCTGAAGATATTCCATGCCAAAAATTATGACTCTGGGCTTAGTACTTTTTGTTTAATCACAGAAAACATAGAAAATTTCATTTTAGCCAAAAACTGCAATCTGCGTCCCATTGGATTTGCATGTGTTTTTCTTTGATCTTGTCTGACAAGAAGAGGAACTCACTAGAACTCGGCAGACGTGCAGATTCGTAGTAGGCATAAGGTGTACAACATTCTGTGAAAGTCTCATTTTCGGCCTCGTTCCCTGCAGAAACTCGCTCTGGCTGCCGGACTATACCTTGATAATACGACTAAAGCAAAAACATGCTCTTGTAATATATGTAGCGATCTAAATAATAGCAAATACTCTTGCCGGGATCGGTTCGTAGTATTTCAATATACATGTAGTCAGTGCGGAGAATATTGCATAGGAAAGACGCATGTTTAAAACAAGGCAACAGGAAATTTTCAATGACGCAAGTCGGACAATTTGACGCAGAAAACCATTTTTACCAACTGAATTCGTTACTTCAGATACGTGACGTGACGCAAGTCGGTCTTTATGACGCAAATGGTAAATTAGACGCAAGAAGTATATTTGACTCAAGCTGAAGTAAATGAATATTGAAGTCAAACTTTTTGACGCACTTCGCATATTTGACTCAAAATCATGAAATAAATTCTGAAAACTTCCTGACGCGTCCGGACAATTTGACGCATTTGGTATATTTGACTCAAAAACGATCGATAATGCAATGCGGTATATTATTATCTAAATATACGGTCGCAAGTCCTCTCAACAATTTTATGTATCGAATAAAGTGCTTATCTCAAAAGAGCAAGTTAGCATGGAATCAAATAGGCCTATATTAAATGATGCCCAAAATTTACAATCTTAGTTCAGACAGCGGTTCATGGTAAATTTTGCACAACAGAAATAAGGCGATCATGCTTTCTTCTAATTCAATGTTATCCACTGTTAGAATTATTTGTCAGGATAATTTGCTCAAAGTTTCAATGATCAGCTAATCGCAGAAGTAATTTTGTGTCATCTGGAACATTCATCGCAATCGAAATACAATTTGCAGAATGTTCGAATCGATTAATTAGAAAATTGCCACCTCATGTCAAGTAATGAGAACGGAAAGTTGACACTCCGTTTATCAGGGGGGCAACGACATGACCTGAATAGTAGGCCTTGCCTACATTCTTTGGCTTATTCAAGGGATCGTCAAGTAGGCATGTTATTCCTTGAAGATGCATGAAACTGGATGAAGGAATTGAAATTGAGAAAATTTTTTAGATCTAATTTTTGGAATGTGAATTTAGCAAGGATGTGGAGGGGAGCACAGTATGGAAGTTACAATATCCGAAAGCAATGGACCTATTGTCAATAAGAACTTTGTAAAGGGATAAAACAGCAGAGCATTTATAGGCCTCACACCAAGTGAGCAAAAATTAGAGGAAAAACTTGACAACAAATAATAAATATAAATAGGACAAAGAGCAAGAATAGAAGGATATCGGCAGATGTCACTTCCCTTTCAGGCTATGGTTTTCAGTGATTTTTGCTACCAAAATTCACTCCAAGCATTCGATAGGGATCTGAGGTTCTTAAAGATATTTTTATAATGCTGGGATTAGAAAATGAGAAAATCTAAAAAAAAACAAGAAATCGCAGTGGGCAGCAATGGTATGAATACACATGTAGACATACGATAATTCTGAAATATCTGTCACGTGCATATGCAGATATCATCATTACGAGAAAACATTACTGTCTACTTTCGTCTACATTGTATCATAGCTAAGTTACGCACAATGATGATGCTGAAGCGCTACAGCATCATCATTGTCGCCTTCTTTAAATCGCACCCCTCCGAGCATGCGGATCCGATCAGCATCTTATAGTTTCTCCGGATATCAACGGATCTTCACAATTGAACGGACACACACCATTATTTCTACGTCAGAAGCCGCTTGGATATCCAGTCTATCTCCGCGGATAACAAATTTTTATCCCAAAGAGATCCGTATCTTATAAGCAGATATGCTTGATATCCAACCGACATCTGGTTCGTTGTTTTTTGACGGATATCCGTGCCATCGGCTGTGCATTCTGGTTATCCGCCTGGCTCTCTATAGTTAACAATGGATACGTAGCAATCGCGACTTCGATGTCAGTTTGCTATCCCTACGCTGTCATCTAGTATTTGATTTCGATATTCGTTGGTTATACATTCGATGCGTGAAACTATCCGCCAATGATGAACAATCCAAAAGCCAACTAATCTTCAGATCGGACAGATAATTGTAATCTATACAATCCGGGGATCCACTGGCTTCTGGCACAATTTTTGACTGAATGCCGAATAACGATTCTTATCTTACCTACTTGCACGTACACACAACTAAAAACATTCATGCAATAACAGAAAAAACAGACAAAAATAACTGAGATGCCGACAAGTCTCAAGCAACGTAATTTTTAATCCAGTGGATACAGCAACGCATCCAGAAGGATTCAAGACTACCGAATTTGAGGTATACATGAAAAATTGCTGAAAATACTTGTATTTTTCAACATTAGTAGGGCTTGCCAAATCTGAATGTGAATAGCCTCACAGACAGATTTACATACATAGAAAATGATCTGAAGAAACTGCATATGAAAAATCTTCGTCCTATTGCATTAAAATGCGTTTTTCTTTGATCGTGTCTAATAAGCTAAGGAACCGGATAGAGCTCGGCAGACGCGCAGCTTCGTGGTAGGCTTATTACATTCTGTGAAAGTCTCACTTTCGGCATCGTTCCTAACAGAATCTCGTTCTGGCTGTGTGACTATTTCTGTGCAACTAGTGATCTCAGAGCTCGTGCGATCAGGCCATAGAAATGGACTAGGCCTATTCGTGTATTCGACCGCTCTGTGTCACTCGAGAGGAATTAACACTGAAATCGATGACACATCATCCGGCCATAATGGAATGGCAGAAGGAATGTTTAGACTCACATAATACGGTCCAATGGATGAAATGTTTCCGAGTTTTATTTAAGTAAACCTTCTTCAGAGAATTGTCGTGAGGCATGCACTTCTACTCTTCTATAATAAAATTGTCAATTCGAAGATGAAGCAAAACAAAAAATCCTTATAGCGTTATGTTTCTGGCAACTTCTGCAAAAGATTTTGATCAATTATTGTAAGGGTAGAATTCTTTAACCCACTGCGTAAATAACTATGTTTGTCCCTCCTGACGCTCTACTTTCTGTTGATTGTTTTTAGTTTTTTGCCCCTTAAGAAGCGTGAATACGCGAAACGTCGGTCCTGTAAGCCTACATAGTTTTATTACAATTTTATAGCCAATAAATTCTTTAAGAAGATACCTCAACGTACTTTTGGTTCATCATGAAGAATCGTCTGTTTGCGACAATCGTATTCATCAAATACAGTGTGAATTCCAAAAACAATAATTAGTATATATAGTACGAGTATATATAGTCCGTAGTTCTATATTAGTATTACAGCATTATATTATGATAATATATATATAATAATATATAATGATAATATTATTATTAGTTCTCCAACGCTATCAAAATATTGCTATTAGTTCAGGCCTGCCCGGCCAAAATACAAATTTTTCTGAGTTTTTAGGTTTCAAAAATCTCTCGAAATCTGCACGAGCGAGATCAAACAAAAATGGGAGGCATTAATTTGGGACGGCACAAAATGGGAAGCATCATCAGCAAAGCTATAGCGAAGGATGTAGGCCTAATATCATCCATGAAGACTGGAAACAAATGGAATAAGATGAAAAGCAAGTAGGCCTACTTGTAGTCTATCAACTAACGTTCAACTAGAATACTGCAGGTACTATAGTACTGTCCCAAATCGGAATTCCCAGTTAACACACATGTAAATACAAATCTACTTGATACACCACACTATCCCGAAGAAAGATTCTTCAGATACCCTCACCGATATGCCCTTAAGCATAGTCTATTAATCACTTTCGTCTTTGATGCTCAGAGAGATTAATGAGCCAGTCGCTGCAGTGTCGATTTTATCCTTCTAGATGAATTTTGATAACTATGAAGCAATGGGAAAAATTCTCCTAACAAATTATACTTTGGTGTAAATAACGGATTTTTTCTAAGAGATGAAAGAAGAAATAGAAACGGGCTGATGATACCGTAGTACATGAAAAAGTATATGCATGGGCTATACTCTCATTCAGGCTAAAATTCAAACTGCAAGCCATATCCATTATTTTAACAATGATATGAGACAAGTCATTGCTCAAAATGATGTATCTTTCAATAAAGCACGAAGACCGAAAGTCTGAGTGCTTTATTGTCTTAGAGTATGGTAATAAAGTATTCCATCTGATTTAAAGCATGTTTACCATTAGAAAGCAGTGCTATATTTTCTCGTAGAAAATATAACACCGGTGAGGAAAATAAAGTTCAGTTATCCTAGATTCACATTTGTCTCAAGTTGTCCTAGGTAAATGATGTACATCTGTGATTCACGGCAACTCTAATTTCACAGTCCCAGATATGGTGAAATCCAGAAAATTTCGTGATTTTTTTGTCCCCAGAAAAGATGTTCGATCTTTAATGAAGATAGGCCTCAAACCAGTAATGGGCAAAAGACCGTTCCAGGACACCATAAAATTCAAAAAATAGTATCTTTAAAAACGACATAAATTCATGAATTTGAAACCTTTTCAGGTTATGAAGAAAAAACCGTTTTTAAAAATACCCAATTTTTCAAATTTTTCAAAATCTCAAAATTTGAGAATTACAATTTTACACCCGCCCTTAAAATCATGACCGTTCCAGGACACCGAAAATCATAAAAGTTAAGAATCTCAAATTTGTGATTGCGACATTTTACTTTGAAAATCATGACCGTTCCAGGTGTTTTAGTAATTCCAGTAGTTGCTACTGCTTTGCACTCAGATGATCACTCAATTGTAGAGAACATCTGCTTCTCGCATTTATGAAGAAAAGGCATTTCAGTGTAAAGAGCTGTGACCTCCAACTCAAACATTTGAAAGGAAACAATGTATGAAAGAACAAACAGCTGCTACTACTCTGTGAAACAATGAGATTTTAATTGTACGTTAGGCAAGTTGTTTTAATTCTTGTCAGTGCGTCAGCACACCCGTATGACGTTAAGATATCTGCCAGCTGTACTGTTTTCATTTATCTCTCTCGTCTGTCATTGTATCGTGTGCTGCGCTGTGATCAGTCATGACACAAGAAGTTATCGAAGAGCAGTCAAACACTATTGCTACGTTTCCGGAGTTATTTACAGAAATTTCAAAACGATATATTTCCAATGATAAGAAGGAAGAATATAACACTTTCATCATTGAACAAATGGAGAAATTTCCTATTATTTTTGACCCTACATTTTTTGATAAGGAAAGAAAACAGAGAAGAAAAGCAAAACGCTTACTCGTGAAAGAAAAGAAAGAAAGAGAAAGGGGCGGAAAGATTGACGACCTTCATCATCAATTATTGACGTCTTTATCTACCCGATATGAATTTGTGGATTCCTTAGAAGACTTTGTTGAGCCTTCAGGAGATACTGCTGAAGCCATTGCAAATTTAAATACTCTTTATGTGATGGAGAAGAAAAATAACGTTATTAACATAATGATGAAAATCTACCTGGGAAAACACGCGAATTATTTACTGGAACTGTGTGAAAAGGATAAGGCATACTTTCAACATTTATTGCAAACTAATAACATTTCTTATTCAAGGACTGAAATTGCATTTGCAATTAAATTAAGTAAGATGGCATCTATTTTTCCAAAGATTTGTAGACTAAATGTACCCTTACGTTTTTTGAAATCGAATTTATCATTGTTAAAAGATTGTCTTCGGAAATATGAAAGCTTTTTGAAAGAAGCTTAAAAGTAGTAGTAGCTGATTTTATTTTCTTTTACTGGAGAACGAAAATTCCTTGTCCACGGTGTGGACATTTTGTTAATGCAATTTGTAATATTATAGTTAATAACCGATTGTTTTAAGAAAGTTGAATAGTAGTAGCTGATTTTATTCTCTTTTACTGGAGAACGAAAATTCCTTGTCCACGGTGTGGACATCAATATTTGTAGACTTGTGTGGTTGCATTTTTGTAAATATACATATTGAAATATCCATGTGTTGTTTTTAATTTCGCATTTACGGGAATATAATAGAAACATTTTGTCTTCTATAAAAATGAGCAACATAAATGAGTTTTTTAAATTATACGGCAAACAAACAACTGCGAATTTCGATTTAAATAGAATTTCAGAAGATTGTATTCAAAATATTTATTCAAAATATTTCTTTAAAAATGAATGAAACAAAAGTGGAAGAAACCTCAACGGGGACAGCGACGGCAACGGCGACGGCAACGGCGACGACGAAAATGGAAGAAACCGCAAGAATATATCCTTCGTTATCATATTAACGTAGTTCTACTTTAATGGACATTGAAAAAATGAACAAAGAAAAACACAAAGATAGAGTTAGGTATGTGAAAGATAAGGAATCTCAATTATTACTTAGACTAGAACATTATAAAAAATTAAGAAAGAGATGGACTAATGTTAAGAATGTAACACAAGGAATTGGCATATTCTTAACAATAAGTTTAGGTGCTTTAACAATTGTTATATCTTCAGGTGTTTTAGTAATTCCAGTAGTTGCTACAGCTTTAACAGGTACGGGTATTTTTGCAACTTCACTTGTTACAATGTTAGATAAATCTTTAATAACTAAGAAACGAAAATCATTAAAAACTAAGCATTTACATATTAAAGAAGTCTATGATAAACTACATTACTACTTTCAAAGAGTATGTGATGATAATGTTATTACGTTAGATGAGATTGAAAAATTTGATCAAATAGCTAATGAAGTAAATCAAATATCATTTCAATTACAGTCAGAAAAAGTTGATGATAAGAATAGACAGGATGGCAAAATTTCTAGTGATGGTAAAATTTCTAATGAAGAAAATGACAAAATTTTTTTAGAAGAGCTAAAAACTTTAAGCGAAAATTTAAGCAAAACTTTATTAAACAAAACTTAAAACGAGAAAACTTTAAACGAAAAGATGTCAGACAACAAAGCAATAAAAAAATAATTTGTTCAGTAAAATGTTTTTGCTGTATTCCAATGTTACCACAAAATTCAAATATTATATTTTAAAAATGGATAAAATTAGAGCTGATAATTTTAAAAGAATAAAACAATTAGAAGAGTTAATAAAACAAAGAAATATTATGAAAGAAAATCATCTTCAACATAGAATGATAAAAGCTGGTATTCAATCTGATATGTTTGAAAAAATGCAGCAAACCGAGCAAGTAAAAACTGATTTTGAAAAAACTATGAAACCATTTAAAACTCTTGAAAAAGAACTTACAAATAATGATAAACAAATTGATATAACAGATCCAGAGCACAAAACTATATTAGATGACTATGGATTACTAGAATCAAACATTAATAAGAAATTACCAAAATCTATGCAATTTGAACATTCTATTTCATTTATAGATGGAAAAACAATACCTAGATTTTATCTCGGACAAAAAGAAATATTTCCACAACCTTTTCGAGGTTTAATTTTTTCACCAGATAAATCTCCTTTTAATTTAGATAGAAATTTTGTTGATCTTTTAAGAGGAGCAGATTTAAATAATCATGCTGTAGAAGATCTCATAAAATATAAAGCTATGTTAGATAGAGTTGGTGCAGTAAAATCTCTTAGACGTTATAAACAATTAGAAAATTTATTATCAACGGGAGTTAAAGTAGGAAAAGGTTTTAAAACAGAAACAACTGTATTTTTACCAGATGATCCACAAGAATTACTAAATAGATTAAATATTTTAATATCGGCAATAAAAGAAGGACATAATTCTAGTTTCAATGAAATTCATGCTATATTGAAAAGACTGCTGGAAAAGAAGATTCTAAATGAAGAGGATTATAAAAGTATAACGAACCGAATGTTCTAGGGCTTCTCCCGTAGCTGAAATATGTTGTTGTTTTTAATTTTTTTATAAAAAATGTTTATTTAAAATTTTAACTAAAAAATGTGTTCAGCAGATTTAGACAAAATTAATAATCATTTAGAAAATCTAACAGAGATTTTGGGTTCATCAAAATTTAGTACGACGTTAAAAATTATAACAACTACTTCATCACACACTTGTAATTTAGAACCCATTCTACATTTATAATAGAATAAAAATTATCAAATTGCATTGACTAGTTTCTCCACATTTAACACTATTCAAAACGTTATCAAAGATGTGAATGATCAATTTAGATATTCCACTGATAAAGGCAAAACATGGAAAATACAAACTTTTCTTCCTGGTTCTTACGAAGTTGAATCAATATCAAATGAAATTAAGAGACATTTAGGTATACCATTTAAAGATAAGAAACAATTACATTTTGCAGTTGAACCGGCAGTTAATAAATTTCCTCTTACTTTAGACGAAAATCATCAAGTTGATTTTAATCATGATAGATCATTGTCAAAGCTATTAGGATTTAATAAACAAACCTATAGTCAAGGTTATCATTTAGGTGAGAAGATTCCAAAAATAACTGAAATAAATTCAATTGTTGTACATTGTGACATTATTGAAGGAGGATATATAAATGGTAAATTGTCAAATTTAATATTCAGTTTTCCAGCTTTTACTGTACCCAATGGTTATAGATTAAATGTAATTCCACAAACATTAATATATTTTCCCATTACAAGAAAAACTATTAACAACATTGGCATTAGAATCACTGATGAGAAAGGACAAGAAATAAATTTTGGAGGTGAAGAGATTATGATAGATCTTTTGGTTCGGGAGGTATAAACTCCCACGCGAAGCTAGAGAAGTTTAATTTTCTTCTTCTTCTTTAAAAATAAAAATAAATTTTTTTATTAAAAAATGAGTGAAGTACCCCCATTAAATAAAAAGAAACTTTAATTTAATCATCATCCAAATTTATCTAATAAAGTTTTGTCAGTTATTTACGGAAGATCAGGTTGTGGAAAAACGTATCTATTATTTAAAATTTTAACGACTCCAAATTTTTTGGATTATAACAATCTTATAATTTATACAACAACGGCAGAACAACCCGTCTATCAATTTTTAAAATATGGATTTGAAAATAATCTTAAAAAAACAGCAATTGCTTCATTATTCAAAGAATATGAAAAATCTGAAGATGAAGAAGAAATAAGTTCGTGGTGTGAAGGAGCAGCAAAAAATAGTCAGTTAGTAGAATCCAATAAAAATAAGCATATAAAGATACAATTAATAGATCATAGTGGTAATATGCAAGATCCTAGTAAACTAGATAAAACAATGAATCATTGTGTAATTTTTGATGATTGTGTTAATGATAGAAATCAGTCAGTTCAGAGAAATTATTTCACAAGAGGTAGACATAACAACTGTAGTGTTTTTTATTTAACACAAAGTATGTATTCATTAGACGGAAGTGTTATTAGAAAGAATGCAAATATATTTATACTATTTGAAATAAATGCAAGAAACTTAAGTGATTTGTTAAGAGATTTATGTGTAAGAAATAAAGATGAATTTAAACAATCGTGTAACAATGCTTGGTCAAAAGATTGTGGCTTCATTACAATTAATATTGATAAAAAAATTCATGATAGAGTTATCGAACAATTGTTCTCTGACTAGGCTTCGCCTCGAGGGGCTTCGCCCCGACTGAAAGTCGATAAAACATTTGTTCACCGAGTGATAAAAAAATATACAAATATAGTGTTATAATATTTTATTATTTTTTATTTTATGTATATATCAAATTTGTCTATCTTAGAAATTAGAAAATTAAAAAGGTGAAGTAGTTATTCCATCAGGTAAAATTTTTCTTTCATCATCAAATGGATCTAATGCTAATTTATGTTCTTCTTTTAAATACATTTGATGTTTCCTTGAATTAAGTCTATAATTACATGCTGTTTTTATTTCATTATTAAATAATACATTTTTATAATCTTGAAATGTTATTTCATTAGCCACTGATGCCTTTGAAATTCCTTTTAATGTTTTATGTGTTTTAATATTATTAGTTGTGTTATAACAATAACATCTAGATTTTAAAAATATAGCTTCTGTTATGAAATCTTCATTTCCTTCTAATTCATCTTTTACTTTACATAAATCAGAAGGATGAATGATATCTTTTATTTTATTAATTTCTTCATCAAGTGTAGAAGTATACGGTATTATTAATTCTAAGAAGACAGAATCGGTATCTGTAAAGTGTAATTTATAGTTTTTGCCATAAGCAGGTGCTAAATAATCATATATAAATCTATACATAAATAGTTTAGCTAATTCTAATATAGTGAATCCTATAAAATTAAACTTATCATGTTTTACGCTGATTCGACGTAAATGTACAGCACATAGTTCATCACTAAATCTAGTAGTTCTTTTATATGTAGGTTTCCTTGTTAAATTTTGAAACCTATCTTTATCATAAACTATTTCAATATTTTGTCTATTACGCACATTTTCTAAAGTCTTACCATAAAATGCATTATTCATTAATTTGAAGAACACGTTTCCAAAATCATCTTTATTTCTTTTAGCTATTTTACGTTTTTCAATATTGAACTCTATATAATCTTTTAACCACCTAGATTTTTGATAAAATAGTTTTCGATGTATTTTGGTGAGAATCATTCCATGTTCTAAATACCAATCTAGCATTCTTCCTTCAACAACATACTTTCCTTTATTGCTTTGTGTTAACATAAGTTTTTTTGTTGGTCTGTATTTCTTAGGAATTAAAGATTTTTGATAATCTGAAAAATCTTCTATATTGGGAATTTTGTTTTCGGGACAGAAAGGAAAATATTTTGTTTTATCTTTTATTTCATCAGGATATACTAAATCAACTTCATATATATAACCATGATTATAATTTCCATCATATGTTTTTTGATAATCAAGAACGGGCGAAGCCCTAGTAGACATCTCTGATGTCGTACGAATATTACACCATGACATTTCACCTGTTGGTAATTCGTGTATCATGCAAGAAGAATATAAGCTATTAAAATCATAATATAACAAATAGTTTTCTCTCATGAATTCATCAATTGCATTTTCACGTTCTACTCCTTCTCGTTTCGTTCGAAAAATTTCTAATATTTTTTCTTTTTCTTCTGGAGATAAAGGTTTCATTATTCCATAATCATCAGGATTTACTTTTTTATTGTAACACTGTACATAACGATTACCTAAAACTGATGAAACTCCACCTCTAATTCCAGATTCAAAAAATAATAATTTATCATATGTATTTTCTTTATAATGTTTAAGTTTAACATTTGTATGTTTTAATCCTGCTAACCATGTTAAACCTGGTGTAGAATAACAATAACATGGATCTATTCCGTAATATTCTAAACACATGTCACGAAAGTTTTCGAAAAGATCAGCTAGTATTAATACATCTATCTGAAGATATTTCATTGTATAATCATACATTGTTTTACAATTTAACTCTCTCCAATTCTTTTCAGCTTCTGCATAATCTTCTTCAGATAATTGTGATTGTTTTAATGTTGATTTAAATTTATTTATTGGAGGAAGTTGTTTTTCTTCCATAATTTTATTCACAGAATTAAAATCAGTCTTCGACTGTGAACCACAGGTTTTATCTCCAGTTATATATTCATACGGAAATATGCCTTTTAAAGGTTTTAAATTATATTTATTTAATATTTTACATTGTTCAGATTTCAAAGTTTTTCCCATAACATCTAATGAATAAGGAGTAAAAAATCTAAATGCATCTAAAATTCTAATACAACCTAATTGCATTGAAAAATATTCTTCTTCTGTTTTACATAGTACATTTATTTGTTGTTGTTGTAATTTTTCAGATGAAAATAAATCTCTCATTACTAGATGGAAATCATATTTAGAACCATTGTAGAAATATAAAGGAACAAAGTTATATTTAAATTTATTAGCATTAAGATTACAAGAATTATGTGCTGCACCTCTATATAATCCATTTAGATGATCATGATCTTTTACCTTATCAAGATATCTACCTCTGCCATTTTTATAATTTTTTGTAAATTCTTTTCCACAGTAATAACATTTTGTTTCATTAATAAAATTTAATTTTTCTTTTTCTGTTAATGGCATCATTGGAATATTTGTTTCAAGCAATTGTGAAAAACGTCCTTGTAATTCTTCTACTTTCTTTGTAAACATTTCTGAACTATCTTCACCATAGTATTGATAATATTCTGATTTAAATAATTCAGGAAATTTGAATGAATGTACATTCCCCAACATAATGGTTTTTGTTCAAATAAATATTTTTCTTTACTTTGTTCAGCTGCACTTTTTTCATATTTACAAACCGAAGGTTCTAGGGCTTGGCCCGTACCATTTTCAGAATTATAATTTTCAGAATCGGGTGAAGCCCTGGAAGACATCTCCGATGTCTCGTGATTTTGTGTCATATTAACATTACATGCTTCGAAATCACAATATATTGTAAAGGGTACTTTATTTTTAAAATACCATTTATTGTATTCTAAATAATCATCTTTAGGAAAAGTATTTTCAACTGCTTCGTTTAGTTGACAATTCTCCAAATGTCTATTCATTTCTTCTTTAGTTCTAAAACTTGTCATACATTGAAGACAAGGAAAATTTGTATTATCTGAAGTTTTTGTAAATATAGAAACATCTTTACACAATATAAAATGACCCTGATAATATAATATATTCGCTTGTGCTGGTTGCTTTGTTTGTTTTAATTTTTCAAATTTATCTTTATATATTTCATGTGTTTCATCAATTTCTTTTGCAAGATTAAATGTATTTCGATGAAAATTTTGATTTAATATTTGTAGCTGTTGTTCATATTCTTTATCATATTGTTCTTTATATTGTTGTAGACATTTTTTTAAAGATTCATTTATTTTTTGATTGGTTTCATTTTCTTCATTATTTTCTTCATTTAATTTTTGAATCGTTTCTATCTTATTTTGATATTTATGGTGATATTCTTGCAGTAACATTTTTGTTTGTTGTTGATAATCTGTTTTACATTTTTGTAAAATTTCATTTAAATTTTGTAATTTTTGTTGATATTCTAAAGATAAAGATAAATAATCGGAATCATAATCATAATTATAATTACGTCCTTTATAATTATTATGATTAATCATTGATAGTGTTTTAACAATTTCAAATTTTTCAGTACATATTATATTTCCTTGGTAAAAAATATTATGATGCATGTAATTTCCTCTATCATTATATACTATTTCTGATTGACATAAATTTTTATTATTCAAATAAAATTTTTTTGAATCTGAGTAAAGTGGAGTAATTTTACCAATAGAAACATAATTCACATTTAATTCAAAAAAATTTACTTCTATTAAATTTTTATTCTTTTTATGAAACTTTTTTAAACTATTATAATCATATGGAAATTCATCTAAGCCATCAGAGAGATCAAATTCATTTATGTATTCTTCTTTATTGTAATGACTTAGTCTTTCTTTGTGATATTTTGCAGGATGTAAATGTGCTATAATACTCCACAGAAAACAATAATCATCTTCATTTTTTATGTTGATTATTTGTGGTGAACTGAAAGGCAAAGGAACATAACTACCACCAGTATTATTTTTATATTTATCAATTACTATTTTCTTAGATAGTATTTTAACAAATCTCCAACCAGATTCACGTAACTGGGCTTCAATTATACAATTTTCTAATTTAAGTATCATTTGTTCAAATATGGATTGTATATCATTTACATTATGAATTTCTTGCGACTTTGTAAAATGTCCTTGTATTATTTCTTCAGGAATTCCATCAGGTCCATTTTTTGTATAAAGTACTTCTACATTCATATAACATTTGAAAGATTTCTTAAATATATTATAAAAGTTTGTTAGAATATCAGAAAAGTTTCATCGGTTTCATTATGTTCAACGGGCGAAGCCCTGGAAGACATCTTTGATGTGCCGTGTATGGATTCATTAAATAAATATTTTATATCTGTTATGGGCGTAGCCCTGGAAGACATCTCCGATGTCCCGTGTACAGCTTCATCTGTTTTTTTAATTTCGTTTAATTCATCTATTTCGTTAAATTCATCAGTTTCGCTAAATAAATATCTTCCATCTGGTACATGTTCATCTTCACTATTAAAAACTTTTTTATATTCCGAATGTGAATAATCATCAAACATTTTTTTAACTTTTATATCAGTAGGCAATGTTTCTAGATAGTTTTTATAACTATTTAATTTTAATATATTTCCTTCATCAACTCGATCTACATTTTGTAAATGCAATTTACTATTTAAATGAGATTGATAACTTCTATTTGTTTGCAACTTTTTTTTACATAAGTTACAATAAAACTTGGTATTTTCCATTTTTTTAAGGAAAAAATTGTGTTTTAATTTTAGATATAAACATATTAATAACAAGGTCTTGAGAGTTATTATATATTATTATATATTTCACGTTCTATAGTTATTTTATTTTCTTTATCATATTAAGTTTTATCATATAACGTTTTATCAAAAGAAAATTTAAATTTATTTTCACTAACTATTGATTCTTCATCATCATCATCAATTGTTTCTTCAACATCATAAATTACACTTTTTGGTATAGGATGCCATTCCCTGATAGGATACCATTCTCTTATTGGAATATCTAATTCTAAATTACATCTTTTATCTGAATATTGGTCTTTGATCTCTTTTGAAAAATTTAATAACACCACCATAATCTGAATCACTTTTAGTTTTTATTAAAGATGATAAAATTTTAAATTGATTAGATGTAAATCCTAATTTAAATTTTGTAGACCCGACACATAGTTGTATAACAGTATCTTCAACTATACCATCATTATTATTTTCAATTGTAAGAAAATGAAATTTAGATAAATTTTGATTATATGTAGTATTAATATCATGTACATCAGTATGAGATATAAATTTTTCTTCACTTAAATTTTTATAATTACTAATATTTTTATAATCTTTTTTACCATTTACAACTTTTTCAGATGTTTCAGAATCATCGTCTATGTTATCATCATCTATATTATCATCATCATTATTATTATAAGATTCTCTAAGATCGGGCAAAGCCCTAGAACCTTCGGTTCGTTTATCATTATTGGATTCTTTAAAATTATTATTATTTTTAAAATTATTATGATTATGATAATGGTCATTGTTAATAGTATAAGGTGTAGTCCACATATAAATTTTCTCTTGTTGAGCTAAACCATTTATATAAGATTTTAATAAATTAATATTTAAATTTGAATATAATCCTATATAAGTATCATCATCATATCTTTGCGGCATTTCTAATGTTCCTTGTTTATAAATTGTATCTCTATAATAAACTTGGCATAATAATTCTTCATTATGTTTTTTACTCTCTATGTGAATGTTATATTGATTTTGATCGTCAACAAATAATCTAATTTTTTCTTTCGAAAAAGATTTTAATTTTTTAACTAATTCTTTAATATTGATATAATTGATAATTTTAGTTTCTATCCAATCAGTATTACTAATTGGTAATACTGCTCTAATAAATCCATAAACATTATTATGACCTATTATAACCATATTTTCTTTATTTAATTCCACATAAGCTACATCATTATATTTACTTACTATATCCATAAATTTAATGAATGGATCACCTGGAAATAAACAATAATTAGTTTCTATAGAAGGTAAACCTTTAGTCTGTTCTCTAAATATTTTGGCTTGTAATTGAAATAAAATATTAACATCTATACATGGATTATTATTATTATTATTATCAAAACATTTATTTTCAAATCCCGTTGATCTCGTCGAATAAGATGAACAGGATGATGCGGACGAATATAATTTTTTTAAATTTGCTTTATCCATTTTTTTATTTTTATTAGAAAAAAAATTATTTTTTTTATTTTTATTAGAAAAAATTTTATTTTTTTTCTCATTATATAAAAAAATTACTTTTTTATTGTTTTAAAAATGATGATACCAAATGTTGGTGGAGGTGCATATATCCCGAATAATCGTGAATTAGAAATAGAGATAGAAAATTATATCATGAAAACTTGAGACGTTTTATCTGGTCCATTGCATCTTTCTATTCTTCCGCAACAAAATACAGAGTTAACAAATGAACAATCTGTTGATACACAAATCAATGACTTAAAAGAAAAATATATGAACGATGTTTTGGTTCCACTGATGAATGAATTAAAGTTGCTAAAACTTAATGACAAATCATTAAACGAAAAATTATTAAAACTTGATAAAAAGGATAGAGAGCTAGAAGCAGATATAGCAAAACTTTTTAAAAAGATTTCAGAACAATCAAAAATTTTAATATTACTTTCTATAAATTTAAAATCTGCAGTCATTAAAAATAAACATCAGATAAAAAATGTTAAAAGAACAATTAGAAGATGAAATAGAAAAACTTCCTGAAAGAATTAAAGAAAATTTAAAGCAGTTACAAACTACATTTCAAAAAAGTGTTGATGAATTAAGTTGTAAAATTACTCAACAAATGAAAAAGATGAATAGAATAATAAATGAAGTAAACTCGCTTAATCAAAAAGTTGATAAAATGAAAACTCTTAAAATCAATTTAGAAAATGAATTAAAGAAAAATTTACAAGAAAACTCTAAAGAAAATAAAGAACAGTTAGATTCTGTTAAAAGACAATTAGATGTTCTTAAAATTAAGTTAAATGCTCTTAAAACGGCGTTGAAGATGAATCAGGAGAAAATGCAAGTTAATAGAAAAGAAATTAAAGTACATCACACGTTACTTGACGCAATAGATAAAGTGCAACAGACAATTAATAAAGTTATCTCGAAGTTGTTGTCCATTCACAAACGTAAATCTTGATCGACGAAGTCTTGGGTTTCTAACCTATCGGAGCGAAGCTCCTCGAGGCTGTAGCCGATCGGACCAAAGGTCCTCAGGTTACTAACCAATCCTAAACGTAAATCTTAGCGCAAATATTAACGTAAATATTTTTTCCCAAAAATCAAATTTAATCCTAAAAAATGCCTATAATCTATAAACACAATATTAAACATTTTGCTTCAAATCAAAGAATTGCTCATGAACCACGTATGAATCCTGTTTATCATTATGATAATAGAGAAACAGTTCACACGGAAGGAGCTGGCATCTTCTCTGGTATTGGAAGTATCGTTAACTTAATTAAAAATAATAAAGATTTGATTACATCTGCTGCAAAAGGAGCAGCTGTTATAGGTAGTACAGCTAGTGCAATATCAAATGCTGTCAAGTCTCAAAACGAATTAAAACAACTAGAAGCTATTCGTAAACTTAGGAATGATTCTGAAGAACTAAAAAATTTAAAAAAACTGTCAGAGGAAACAAAAAATAAAATTGCTAACATAGCTGTTGGGGAAACCTTGAGGAGCGGAGCTCCGTCTGATAGTAAACATAAGAAGAAATCAGGCGTAGCCATAAAACGTTCAATTGAAGAAATAAGAGGAAATGGCGTGAGCAGCAACCTTCAGTTTAACCAGCAAAGCTGTAGCGGAGCTGGTCTAGCAAAATTCTAAAATTATGTTTTTTAGTAAATTTTTTTTAGTAAAATTTTTTTAGCAAAGTTTTCTTAGCAAACTTTTTTTAGTAAAATTCTTTTAGTAAAACTATTTTAGCAGAATTTTTTCTGTCTGTGAGAAAAACAAAAAGTCAAATTATTTTTTATAAAAATGTCTTCGCTTATCGAAAATAAATTTAGATTAGACGATCCTCCGTTCGTCACTTGCAATCAAAAAAAGAATGACTATATAAGAATTGCTATGAATCCCGGATCTTCCAGTAGAGTAAATACTGGAGGTGATTTAATTTTTGAAGTTGATAATCAGCAGAGTTATATATATCTACCTGATTTATTTTTACACTGTGAATATTCTTTGTATAGTGATGCCAATTTTACAACACCATTACCAGAAACCGATAATATTGCACTAGAGAATAATTTTTTTCCAAGATTATTTACACAAATGCGTTTAGATGTTGCAACTCAAAATATAGAAACAATAGGTGATTCTCCAGGTGTAATTGATACAATGCTTAGATTTGTAACAATTGGTGAAAATAATAAAAAGTATGAAATCGAAGGTTGGTTTCCTGATACTAATGATGGTATAATTGTTGATGATTTAACTCACGCTGGAACAGATGCAGCAGGAATTGCGAAAGATGTAGAAAATATTGCAAAACATTTAAATAAAACAAACAATAGTGCATATAAAGAAAGACGTGAATTTAACAAGAAAAGTAAACAGACAGTAAATTGGTCATTGTCTCCATTATTCGGTTATTTAGATTATGATAAAATATCATATCAATTAAAATTTAAATTAATAATTCATCGCACAGCAAATAATGAATTAATCTTTTTTGGAAAGACTGGAAAAAAAGCATATTTAAAAATTGATAGACTTGAATGGTGGATTAAGCATATTACTCCTAGTTTAGAGATTGAAACAGCTATTGCAAAAAGATTAAATGCTAACAAACCAATTCCAGTAAATTTTCTAAAGCGTACTGCTATTTCAGTAACTTTTTCCGAACAAAGATTTAACTGGCATTTTACTAGAACTTCGAATACTCCAAGATATTTATTACTAACATTTCAAAGAAATAATTCCCCAAGTTTTGATAAGAACAACAATCTCTTCCATATTAATACAATTCGAAGTTTACAAGTTTCATTAAATCAAACCCGATATCCAATTGATCCATTAAGATTCGATGATACCAATAATCAATTTATGGAAGCATATGATTCTTATCGAAATCTTTGTATAGAATTTGGAGTTGAACCACAATTAACTCCTGGAGATTGGACACATTTATATCCTGTTTTCTGTTTCGATTTAAGTGCACAATCTGAAGATATTATCAAGACTGGTTGTGATGTAACAATTAATATTGAAAAGAAAGATTCCACAACTTCATTGATGGCTTATGGTTTATTGCTAGAAGATGTAAAATATTCTATTGAAATTCTTAATGGAAAGATGGCAAGGATAAGTTAATTAAAATTTTTGATAACTTAAAATTTTGACAACTAGAATAGATTAAAAATTTTTGATAACTTAAAATTTTTTCATAACTAGAATAGATTAAAAATTCTTAACTTAAAATTTTTCATAACTAGAATAGATTAAAATTTTTGATAACTTAAAATTTTTTTATTAAAAATGTCGCAAGCGAAAAGTAATAATAATAAAACTGTTGAATTAAAATTACGTAATATTGTTGACAAAAATACCTCTAAAACTATTACGATTAACAAAAAAAAGTATTACACAAGTAAACCAATGATAGAGAATATTCAATTACAAGAAGAAAAGAATGGCGGGATTCTCCCATTAATTCCACTAATAATAGGTGGCATAGCAGCAGCAGGAAGTGTTGCAGGCGGGACAGCTGGTATTGTCCAAGCAGTAAATAAAAATAAATCAGAGAAGGCAGCATTAGAAGAACAAAAACGTCATAATAGAGAGTTAGAGAAAGTTGCTAGGGGTGACGGAATAGTAGATAATTTTATTAGTAAATTAAAATTAGTTGATGAAGGAAAACGAGTTCTTAAAAATATTCTCCACAATGTTGACGATTTAATTGAAATTAAGGAAACTAAAGATGTTTCTGGAATATATCTAAGTCCTAGTATGATTCGGTAATAACCTCAAGACCTTCGGTCCGATCGGCTAAAGCCTCTGAACAAAGCTCTATTAGGTAAAACATTTATTTTATCTTTTAAAATGAATTCTACAAATTCCGAAAATTTAATTAAATTAAAAATTGCTAATTTAGATTTATTAAATTATCTATTAAACAAAAATAAAAACTCAAAGTGTAAAATTTATGAAGGTAACGACATACAAAAAACATTAGAAAACTTTCCTGGATTTATTTGGAGTAAATATTCGAAAGAAAAACATCTTCCCGGTCATTCATATACCGGTCCAGGAACTCGATTAGATATAAGACTAGATGAGAATAATAATCCGAAACCAGGTGAAGAACCAATAAATAGAGTAGATGCCGCAGCTTACAGGCATGATTTAGCTTATCGAAATCATGACCTTAGTTCTCGACATGCAGCTGATAAGAAGATGATTCAAGAATTAGATAGTATTCAAAATCCTACATTTAGAGAAAAAATTGAAAGAATGTTTGTTAAGAAAGCTTTACAAGCTAAAATATTATTCGGTCAGGGTATTGATCCGTCAGCAAATGAAACGACAGCAAAGCTGTCTGAGAGCAACGCTCGAACCTACGCGTCTGAAATTCACAAGGAATATAGAAGGCCTAAATATTTATTGAAAGTAAAAGTATTTAATAAAGATGATATTTGGAGTGCTGATCTTATTCATATGCCGAATGAAGGAGGGTTTAAGTACGCATTGACCGTTATAGATTTATATACACGATACGCTTGGGTAAAGCCTTTAAAAAATAAAAGTGGGCTATCAGTTAAATATGCGTTTTAAGAAATCTTTAAAGAAAGTAATAGAAAGCCAAGGAAATTGTTTGTTGATAAAGGGTCGGAATTTTATAACCGAAACGTTCAGCCAATATTTGAAACTGTTTATTCAACTGAAAACGCTGGAAAAGCTGTAGTGATAGAAAGATTCAATCGGACGTTAAAAAATAAATTATTCAAGAAATTTACTGAGCAAAGAAATCAGAAATGGTTGAAGATATTACCAGGAGTTGTAGAAGAGTACAATAATAAAGTTCATTCTGGTATTGAAGAAACTCCAAAGAATGCTTCTGACGACCCTGATTTAATCCGAAAGAAAATATTCGAGAATAATTATTCGAACGAAAATAATAAATTAAATGAGAGTAATCCGAATTTACAGAAACGTAAGCCGAAATTTAAAATTGGAGATAGAGTTAGAATATTTAAATATAAGAATAAATTTGAAAAAGGCTTCGTTGGCTATTGGACTAAAGAAATATTTGAAGTTTGTAAAATAAATCAAATTTATCCGATTACTTACGAAATCAAAGATTTAGATGATGAAGATATCAGAGGCCGATTTTATCAAAATGAATTGCAACGAACTGATTTTTAATTATCATTATCATTATTATTGGAACTAAGGTTTCGGGAATGAAATTCCCTTATTCAATTCCCTTATTCAATTCTAACATAATATCTAGAAATGGCACCCCTTTTTGTAATTTAAATAAAACATAAAGACATAATTGACCACAATAAGTAGTTCCAGGTTTTTGAATTTGAAATGTATTATAAGTTCCATTGCCAAGTAATTTTTTGACTTCATTTGTAGTTGGAAGTCCATAAGAGTCGAACCAATAGTTCTCAGCCTCCGGGCGGTCGAAATAGTAATTATCTCGATTTTTATTAAAGATACCTGCAGACCAATGTACTCCTTTTTCATCTGTTGTGTGAAGATTTCTTATGAAATTTACATTTGGCTTATTTTTTAGGAATTGTAATTCGTCTCTCATTAGAACATGAAAATTCTTTATTCCTAATTGATTTGCAATTTTCTTTAAACCAAAATTTGTAGTTGTTTGCGTTCCATATAATTTTAAAAACTCATTTATGTTGTTCATTTTATAATAAAAAATTTCTTAAGGGACCCCTAGAAGTCAGAAGGGACCCCTAGAAATTAGAAGGGAGGGGGTAGTAGAACTACGTTCATATGATATTGAAGGATACATCCCGCGGTTTCTTCCACTTTTGTTTCTTCCACTGTCAAAGAAATATTATTAGTCACATGATATATTTTAAAAACCTGAAAAACGGATTTAAAAGACGTTTTTAAAAATACTAACTTTATGATTTTTTCGGTATCCTGGAACGGTCATGATTTTCAAAGTAAAATGTCACAATCACAAATTTGACATTCTTAACTTTTATGATTTTCGGTGTCCTGGAACGGTCATGATTTTAAGGGCGGGTGTAAAATTGTAATTCTCAAATTTTGAGATTTTGAAAAATTTGAAAAATTGGGTATTTTTAAAAACGGTTTTTTCTTCATAACCTGAAAAAGGGTTCAAATTCATGAATTTATGTCGTTTTTAAAAAGTACCATTTTTTGAAAAATGGTACTTTTTGAATGGACTAAATTCATTTATTTAGGTCTTAAAAACCTGAAAAGGTTTCAAATTCATGAATTTATGTCGTTTTTAAAGATACTATTTTTTGAATTTTATGGTGTCCTGGAACGGTCTTTTGCCCATTACTCAAACCATTGTGATATCATCCTATTTCAACATTTTCATATGTCAAACCACAATTCACTCAGAGTTGGCAAAGCTAGAAAAGAAAATTGAATATGACGCGTCGAGGAGATGACGATATATCCTACAATGAAGTCATCCTCAATTTTCTAGTTTCAAGTGATTAGTAATGATAAAGTGCAACACTTCTATGGTTACTGAGCCTGCACTTTATGTCTTCTAGAACTGGCAAGGCTAACAGGTCAAAAAAGAAGTCGCTTTTGACGTCGAAGAGATGACATAAAATTTTTGGGACATCGGTTTTTAGTCTCTAAAACTCCAAATAATGAATTTAAAGACAACTGCGCTATCTCACAGATAACGTGGGTGAATGACATTATGTACAGCAAAAAAGAACTTTGGTCAGCTGCCTTCTCAATATGTTTCACAGGCTTCTAAAAAGTAGATAAATTTCTGGGGACATGCGAAAATCGGGTGTTTTCAGAACTCAAGCGTACGAAAAATATAATAGACTGTCAAGTATATAAAGATGATGTATGGGCCGGATAGAGCAAACGAAACTCTACAAAATGATGTATTATAATCGACTATTTGATCCATAACTTTGCGGAATCCAGGGAGGGACAAAAAAATTGCAAAAAGTTCAGTTTTTTTGGATTTCACCATATATTTCAAGCATTGCACCATTTCTGTTATGAATTAAATAATTCTTTAAATAATTTAAATAACTTTAAATTAAAAATTAAATAATTTTAATTTTTAAATAAAGCTGAAAAATGAAGTCAATGAATGTTGAAAATGAAGTCTCATAATGGGAATGAAGCATTCTTTGACTGATTATTTGTATAGGCCTACCGGTATATCATTTCAACTTGGAATTACGCAGTTGTGAAACATATCTTCTCTTTCCTTTTTGGCACAATGTTGATCAATTTAGAAACTTCATCTGTCTAGAGATATGTCGGAAACCCAGGATTTTGAAAGTCCTGGGAATTGCATCACATTGTGCTTATATACAACAGCCTGTCATGCCTCATGCAAAATTCTCTTGTCACTTTATTATACCAGTTTTTTGTGGTATAAATGCGCGTTATTAGTAGCCTAAAAATTCCTGAGGTTGAAAAATCAGATAAAAATTTAGCTAGACTTGTAAATATGTGCTTGACGACTTAAATCGTCACACACCATTGCAACTTAGTGATTACCATTATGACAAATTATAAACCTGTCTTTTTAATAAGAAATAGCTTGGAACTTGGATTCCCTAAATTGTACTTACATGAAATTTCAAAATACGTATGAAATTGCCGAATGATTAAGAGTGCAAGCAAAAGTAATTGAGTTTTACTTCATACGCAAAGTAATTCCTGGCGAAGCATGTCTAACACAGTATCGTCTACTTGCCATGGATATAGTGAGAAAGGGGTTTGAACATCCGAGGAAGAGAATAAATGCACGAAAGATTAAGGTCTGGAAACTTCGTGATCAAGAAAACAGAAAGCTGTTTGAAGAGAGACTGAGGCAAAGAACAGAGTTGGGGGGGGGGGAATGCACGGTGAATGGGATCAGTTTCAGGACAATATCCTGAAAACAGCTGGAGAAGTCTGTGGAGTAACAAGAGGCAAAAAGAGACAAATACAAAGGGAGACGTGGTGGTGGAATGAGACTGTTCAAGAGGCAATAAAAGATAAAAAGATGGCATGCAAAAAGTGGCAGCAGTCAAGAAGTCAAGCTGATCGGGAAGTTTACAAAAATAAGTCACGACTGGCAAAGAAGGAGGTTGCGATTTCCAGACAAGCCGCTTGGAAGGCCTGGGGAGAGAATTTGAGCGCCGCAGAAATGCAGCAGAAAATGTTCAAGGTTGCGAAACAGATGAAAAGGGATCGGAAGGATGTTAACCAGAGGAGATACATCAGGGATGTTAATGGACAGACTTTCACGAGGGAAGAAGATGTGTGCAGACGATGGAAGGAATATTTTTCCAAGCTTCTGAACGAGAGCAACGAATTTGCCGTTGAAGGAATCGACGCAACTGAAGAACCCATCAAAAAATTTTCCAATGAAGAAATACGCGCGGCCCTTCGAAGCATGATGAAAGGAAAAGCTCCTGGACCGTCAAGGCTTTCAGCAGAGTTGATGAGAGGAGCGGAGGAGGTGGTTATTGAGGAGGTGACGCCCATCTTTCAGAAAGCTATGGAATCGAAAGAAATTCCTACAGCTTGGCAGAAAAGCCTGACGATCCCATTGTACAAGGATAAAGGAGAATCACTGAACTGTGGATCGTACAGAGGCATTCGGCTTCTGGAACATAGATTCAAGCTGTTTGAAAAGGTTCTCGAATAGAGACTTAAGAAGCTCGTGCAAGTGGATGTAGTCCGGCAGCCAGAACGAGTTTCTGCAGGGAACGAGGCCGAAGGTGAGACTTTCACATAATGATTTATACTTACATGCCTACTGCGAATCTGAACGTCTGCCGAGTTCTAGTGGGTTTCTCTTCCTGTCAGACAAGATCAAAGAAAAGCACGTAAATCCAATTGGACGCAGATTGCAGTTTTTGGCTAAAATGAAATTTTGCATGTTTTCTCTGATTAAACAAAAAGTACTGAGCCCAGAGTCATACTTTTTGGCATGGAATGTCTTCAGATAATTTCCTATGACATGCATGTGCTTTTATCATGCATCCAATCGGCCATGTATGTGAGAATGTGGTTGAATGTGGATAAAGTTGCTCAAAATGTCTGTGTTTGCAGACATTAAGAGGCTCGCCAAATCTAAATGTGTTTAGCTTTATAGACAGGGGTGCATGAAAATGAAAGGAAATGACCTGAAAACATTTCATGCTAAAAATTATGACTCTGGGCTTTGTACTATTTGTTTAATCAAAGAAAACATACAAAATTTCATTTTAGTCAAAAACTGCAATCTGCGTCCCATTGGATTTACATGTGTTTTTCTTTGATCTTGTCTGACAAGAAGAGGAACTCACTAGAACTCGGCAGACGTTGTCGATTCGTAGTAGGCGTAGGGTGTACATCGTTCTGTGAAAGTCTCACTTTCGGCCTCGTTCCCTGCAGAAACTCGTTCTGGCTGCCGGACTAATGCTCGCCAATTTGGGTTCTCGAGTGGGAAGTCGACGACTGATGCGATTTTTGTTGTACGTCAAGTACAAGGTTCAGCGCTGAGCTCGTTACTTTTCTTGATTGTAATGGAGGAGGCGACCAAAGAATGCAAAGTTGATGGTCCCTGGGAATTACTTTATGCGGACGATCTGGTACTAACGACTGAGATCAAGAGTGAGGCAAAGGAGCTATTCTGCAGATGGAAGACTGACCTTGAACAACGTGGTCTCCAAGTGAACATGCAGAAGACAAAGATTATGGTCACAGGAAAGAAGGTGCGAAACGCGAAGCAGTCTGGCAAGTGGCCGTGTGGGTGCTGTGGCAGGGGAGTTGGTGTCAATTCCATCCTTTGTGTCTCCTGTAAGAAATGGTGTCACAGGAAATGTGCTCGTCTGCGAAAGGTGACAGGAATTGCAAACTTTCGCTGTCCGACTTGCATGGGACACAATGACATACCAGAGGACGACTCCTTGAGCTTTGACGGCCTCTCCGTAGAGGAAGTGCATGAGTTCTGCTATTTGGGTGATGTGCTTAGCTGCGATGCAGGAGCAGAGAAGGCGGTGGGGTCCAGAATTTCGGCAGCATGGTTGAAGTGGAGTGATCTTAGCAGCCTGCTGTGCAATGAAGACATCCCAATGATGTGTAGAGCGAAAGTGTACGAAACGTGCGTGCGATCAGTACTATTATACGGAGCGGAAACCTGGCCGTTGACTCAGCAACAAAGAAGCCGACTTGAAGTGTGTGACCAGAGGATGCTGCGCTACATGATGAAGATCAAATGGAGAGACCGGGTCACTAATGATGATGTAATGGGAATGTGCGGGCTGACACACCTGAGGAACCGAATTCAACAGAGGAGGCTTCGATGGTTTGGTCATGTCAGGAGAGCGGAAGAGAAGGTCATCGGGAGAGTGGAATCCATGAAGGTGGAGGGAAAGTGCCCAGGTGGAAGACCAAGGAAATCATGGCGAAACTGCGTTCAAGAAGACCTGGATGCCCTCAACATCAGCGAGCACCTTGCCCAAGATCGGGACCAGTGGAAGCGAGCCATCAAACTCCGTCCAACCTCAAGCAATGGGACAAGAAGGACGTAAAACGAGAAGTGAAGTGAGTGAGTACAAATAAATCACTCTTATAAGCCTAAAATCGACGATGACGCTGCAGCGAGTTGTAATGATGCATAGATTACACAGTAAGGAAAGGCAAGCGATTTTCAAACAGTATCTGATCTAAGTCGACAATTACACGGCGTGTGACAGAAGAAGATAATTGACTAACAAATGATGAGCTGACTAATGTATATGTATATTTGCATCAGAATGAAAATGAAAGTTACAATTGCGGTGAGTCGTTAACATGATTGGTATATAGGTAAAGAAGGCAATGAAATCAGATTCGTTAAATACATGAACGATTATACAAAGCAGTAGCATAAGGAAAAAATGTAGAGCCATAACGATCAGTGCGGCACATGGGCATGCGCAAATGCAAGGAATATGGAAGAACCGTGGGAGCAAAGTCTCAGACCTGATTCGAGTACTCTGTTGGCCCAAATTTATCTTGTGGATTATATTGCCGGTCGCTTATGATCCCGAACTTACGGCTTATCTCCAACCCGTTATCACAGTTGTTACCATCCATCTAGTCAGCTTAAAGAAGCATAGAAATACTATCTCTTATTGAATAGTTCTATCATTCTTGCTGTTGAGAATGTAAAATGTGCATGCGTTTATGACCACAAATTAGGAATTCCAAAGTCATGGAAAGTTTCAGTCCCGGATCAATGCGGAATCCCAGGATTGAACGAGTCCGGGTTGGATTGAGTATTGAGCAGGGACTACATGCAGTCCTGGGTACCTTTCCAAATCCCGGGATAGGAATTAATATAGAGATTTTGGAAACCCAATCCTGGGTTTTCGGGATCCCAAAAATTACAGTCTCGGGATTGGCGAAACGGGTCGATTCATAATGTCTTAGAGGATGAATGTTACTTTCTAATTGTGAATTAGTATGGGTTGGCCTAATATGAGTAGCAGCATATTTGATGTTTGTTTCTTGTTGGATATATAATGCCTACATAATAGAAGATGCTACTTAAAATTCACTATTACATGTAAGCTCTACGATGCTACTACTTTTTACATATTTTTTGTTATCGGAGAAATATGAGCTGTCATCTTCCCTGCAGCACAGACATCCACAATAAAAAGACGATTATTTTGTAGAACTGCTATTAGTATTCAATAATAGGCCATTACAAGTATTTGCAACAATTTCAGTGACATGCTCGCACATTGAGCGACATGCAGCCATATGCATATTGGGCACCCACCACCGGGATTAAAATCCCAACTCTCAATTTGAATAAGTTTTTGCATTTGATATTTGCTAATCTTAAGCAAGCACGTGAATTTGTACTTTCAAATTTTAGGTTCATTCATGTAATGACTACCATACAAAGTTTTCTACTTCGCGAAATATTACAGAACTTACACAGTATTTAAAGTCTGATGATTTATTCACTTTCACGAGATTTAGGGAGGAGATAAAGCGACAATATTATAAATTATGTTCCCCGTGCGTGGTATTTAGCGTATGTGTAGACCTACCAGCACTCGTGAGCAATTGAGCAGACTTCGTCACTTTCATTGCATTAAACCGATTCAAAAACCCTAGATGAAATCGAACTCAATTGAGTACCAGATCCGTCGACCCAAATTTTGTTGCTTAACACGAGCCTATTGTCACAATTCAAATTATTATTGTATGTAAAGACGTTCATACATGTGGCGCATGTGAAGAAACGTATAGGCCATGAATAATGTGTAAATGTAGCCTACGTGTAAGTCACGAATTTGTAGCTTTCATCGTGTATATACATGTAATGTACCTTTAATGTCAAGACAAAAGCTATGAAGTTGCCGTAAAATGATAAGCATAAAATTCATTATTAAAAAAAATTTTGACATCAAACCCAAACTCGAGTAGAAGTTGACAAACTTGAATGCACTTCAATAATAAGTTGATCAATTAACTCGCTGCAATTATGAGAAACACTAGCAAGCAAACAATTGCAAGAAATTATTTCTTGCTACATCAGCGATATCTTCTCATCATTCTAAGACGAACGCCGTCGAGTAAATCAAGCAGGAATGCTGAACTGTGTAATCGTTTTTTCTCATTCTTTTAATTTAGAGTCGCTCTTATATTACATGTACATTGTCAGTCATAGCCCTAGGGGCCTATATTGTCAGTCTGATCAGTTTACTGCAGCTATGCGTTTTGTGTAACAAAATTAGGCCTACGTGTTGTTATAATCGCAATTACGCAGCCTTTTGTAATCAATAAATTGATCTTTATGATATAGCAATAAACGAATCGCAATAAGGAGTCTCAATCAATTAATATACACTATCATTTGTATTTCTTGTCAATCTCTGATCCCTGCTGCATATCTCTATACGGGAATTTGCATAATTGCAATCTTAGATAAGTTCCAAAAAGAATGAACAGTCAATGGAACATTCAGACATTAAAAAATACACGTATAAATACTATGCTTATAGCCGCAGCACAACAGATACACGACATTGCAGCATAACCGCTCCATGCAATAATGGAAAATAGCACGAAAGTTGTAGAAAGATAATTTATATGGACCTGTGTAAGAGCAACCTATGTCATTTCTATCAGACTTTATTAGGCTTTTGATTAAAGAGAAGCCTAATTGATGACATGCCAATCGATTACAAAAAAGAGACGCTACTAAATTTGACATTCCGATAAAATCAATGTGTTCACTGTTCATGCAATATTAACTTGGCCTACCCATAATTAAATTTTGCGATAGTCTATTCAATATTATTCTCCTGGTGTCTGCTTTTGGTTTGTAAACAAATTATAATTTGCCAAATATTAGAGCTATTTACCAAATCTGTATGTCTAGTGCTTTACCATCAGTGTCTAACATACATTGGAAAAAATTAATTTCTCGATTTAATAAGATGCATTTATGCAAGACAGGCGGTCACCTTACTATTCATGGAATTTGGCACCTTGAAATTTCCCCACTTCAATTAGATTATGGAGGCCTACTTATTAACTATCTTGAATAACAAATTCTAAGGGGACCTCGTCAACCAGTCCCTCTGATTCTATCAGGCCATATTTGCATGCAAGCCTATGCTATATGAAAAAGTAGAGACATTTTGTAACTTACTCTGTGATGGTTGATCGCGATTATGAATGCATGATTCTCCCCTCCAACTTGTTATGCAATCGTGAGTCAAATATTCAGTATGCGTCAAAACGTCTGACTTGAGTCAAATAGTCCAATCCGTCAGAATACCGTCGTGAGTCAAAAAGTATGACTTGCGTCAGTAAGAATGAAAATCTGGAGTCTCCGAAACCGAAACCGGTGGAAAGTATTGAATGCATGTATTGAATACATCTTAGCAAAACTCATCTGTACATCAAATTTGGTGAGATGCGAGCGTGCGGAACAAAGTCCATTTGCGTCAAAATGTTCAACTTGGCGTCATTTTGTCTGACTTGCGTCATCTCCTGACTATAAGGATCATAAGAAGGCCATTGATAATAAAACCAATAATAGCGCGATTTACATCCATCTCAGAGATGAACATAGGGGGATAGGTGGCATCGGATACTTTCGGGTCGGCTTCATTCATAAACTGTTCAGCACTCGAGACACAGCAATAGCAGAAGCAAAAGCAATAACACATCTCAAACCTACAATAAACAGGAAACACGAACTTCCAGACTACAATCTCTCTTCACAGTTCGACAGTCACACATACAGCCAATACACTTCTTAACATAACTCACATCTTAGAATAAAACTTCACACTGTTGCATCTTGGCCGTTACCATCGACCGATAGAAGGCGCAGGACGCCGAAGGCCCGTCATCAGTGTTTTACTTTTTCACTTGAAATTATAAACCTCGACCAAACTTTGGGGAGTTTTACTGATTCGACTTGTGGAAATTTGAATCAGATTAAAATTTCAGTGGTAACTTCAAAGGCTGTCGATCAAATAAAAAGCTGCCTTGCGGACCCAGAGAGGACTATTTTTTATTTATGACAAATACCGCACCGCTGATAAAAATGCACATTCGCTTGTACATTGGCACGCAGTGCTCTGTTCAGGCTACCACCGCAGAGGATCAGCACAGCAGGCGGTTGATACTCGTGGCTCGGCCACGCATTGGTCATCAGTAGGACAATTTTTCATGACCTAAAAATCGAAAAATTATGGCCTAACAAAGCTTAAAATATAACCAAATATTAACCAAATTTTGCGCTGAGATGACCAATATTGCGTCATTCTGCAAGCATCGGTCATTTCTATATCTGCTTCCCAGCAACTATAACAGTCAAAAACTACAGCAAAATGTCCGAAATATGACTAAATGTGACAATCATATAGTCTACTCTATGATGGCAATATCACCTTACCCTAAAAATATGACAAGATATGACATGTCATGAAAAATTGCTCTAGCCATCAGCACTGCATCCTTAGCTGATCCATCTGTGCAAGTGCAACAAAAGAATCAAGCGGATTCTAGATATAGCTTGTCTTCATTTAGAATAGGTTCCGCTGTGAAATTATTCCAAACTGAACATAACAATGAAATTTTGTCAATACGAACAGCTATTCAATTGTTATATGAAATCTTATCTTATTTGGAAAATACAGCCATGGAAAATATACGGTAATTGTGTTTTTCGTATGCTATATGAGGAACCGAAAAGTGGGAATAGTCCTCGTAGGTCTGACTGCCAGCTGCCATTTTAGAGTAATTCGATGGCATTTAGATGGATTTTCGTCGATAATTGGGCATTCGCTTCTTACTCCCATTTTATAAACTGCTGCATCAAGGGGATAAACAAGTTTTTGAACAAGATTTCAAACTAGTTTTATGATGCTTTGTACGTCTATAAACCATAGATAGCTTTAATCAAGATTTCGAAGCTGCATTTGTAGATAGACTTTTCTAGATCTGTGCTTTATCCATGTTTTTAACATGTTCACTGTTAAGCCAGAATGTGCCGCCCCCCAACCCCTTCCACTTTGCAAAGCCAAACTATGCTCGTATCTGGTAAGTAAGCAATCTTCATCGTATTTGCAAACTACGGGTTTAATCGTAGTGACAAAAAATCATTTATGACGTCAATCTAGTGCAGCTTTTTAAGGATGGCCATGGTAACAGGTTGAATGGAAAATTTGAGGTCTATAACTCAGGTAGTGTAACACGTGTACACAGATACAGTGTGTACACAGTACACACGACTTCCAAATATAGCATTGAAATCAGTCCAGCGCTTTGTATTGACGGCTGTTTTTTGAAGTGACATGAGCAGCAATAAATGCGTCGAAATCTGCTTGCTGGTTGATGAAGTTGCTGCTTCTTGAGCTGCTTTAACTTCTTTCCCTGAATACAAGTGGAGATTGTATGTTGGAAAGACATGTTATTCATCTTCAACAGTATGGCTTTTGCATTGATGAACCCGGCAAGGTAATAACAATAAAGGCTATTGGGACCATGTTGTTATCTATAGCATATGAAGTAATATGTCGTTGATTTTTAACACATTAATGCTTTCAAGCATATTTTCCAAGTATCCGTGGTTTCAAGCATGTTTTCAAATTACGAGTGATCTATTTGCCTTTATACATGCTTCTAAATGCGTCATGTTTTAAACCATGATATAGATCCTAGTAATTTTAAGAGAATATTGTAGACTTGTTGATAAGATCCTTGACATAGAGTAATCCTTGATGATGTTTTATTCAAATCGGGAGCAGAATAAACTAATAGACCAATTGACTATTGGTTAAATTATTAGTCCAGAATAAACCAACAGTCCTACACTCTATCTTTGACTTTCTAGAGGCGAATGCGAAGACTCAGAATACTCTCAAGAAAATTAGAAGTTGTCAGCAAAAATGAGTAAGCATGCAACTTTACAAGCTTATACAATTAACATGTTATGGACATTGCAGGTTGTTTATTTCACTTATTTCGAAGAACTGATGACACAATAGGATTCTAGATATTCTTGCTGAACTTCTATAGACAATTGCACTCAATAAAAAAAGAGTTGTATACCGGTAAGAGACTAGATGGGATTTTCAAAGCCTTGATTGGGTCACCTACCTAGTGTTGAATTTTTATTGCACTTATTACCCTATTAAAAAATTTGTGACAATGTGACAGGTACGGAATATCTAGTTTTCAAACGAAGAAGAAAGAAATATTATTTATGTATTTATCGAATCTCATTATACATGTAGATGCAACCTCCACGGGACAGCCTTCAGCTTGTTAGGCCACATCAATTGTTAGCAGGTTTAAACCGGCGACATTGGAGCTAGAGGACGTGCTGACTGCCAGTAGCCTACACCTTTTCTAACCACATGGCCGCCGGACCAAATGTTGAGAACGTAAATTAGCCAGAATGCACTGCATTATCGCAGGCATGATAGACGGAGAAAAACATTATATTGAATAATACTTTGTCGAAGATGGAATATGCCATCACCACAGAATTAGATTCATCTGCGTGCGCTTCGGTTTCCTAGAAAGGAAGAATTGTATGTAACCTTAATGTCGAAATGGCACATCAAAATTAGACAACTTGCTCCTTCTCGAATGGATAATTCATGTATCGCTTGCTATTGGAAAGGGCAAACAATAAACTTTTTTTCGTTGAATGATTATTTATTGTGGAAATAACGAATAATAATTTTATGTAACAATTCGCTGAATGCTAAATCAAAGATAATTCAATTCGTATAAATTGTCTGTCTTTGGCATGCAGGATTGAATACTGGCAGCGTTTCCACGTTGAACAGCCAGACTAAGTCTTTGTTTAAAAAACAACGTCGATCTTGTCTCTCCACTTCGTTCACAAATCTTCTTCCCGATGATGTTGACCAGGGTTTTGGCGTCGCTACCCCAAGCTCCCAGTGTTTCCATTGCAAACGGGCAGAAAATATGAGCGTTCGCCAAACTTTGGTACTTCCGTCTCTTTCTTTCTTCAGCATATGAAGCTAGTTTGCCTCCTTCTTGAGCACTGATTTGGATGTTGCTGGCTGCTAGGGTGTCGACACATGTGTAGTCCCAGATGAAAGGCAAACCTCGGCTCCATGGCGTTAAGGTGATGCCGACGGGTCTTTTGCCGTCGTCTCGGCATAGGCCGACAGGTTCCAAGACGGCAGGCACACCTGCTGAGACAAGAGCTCGACGTATGACATCGTTTGCTTCACTATGTCGTGCCACTCTACCTCCGTTGTACCGGCAAGAGAGACCATGAGTACCGAACTTATCGATGGTTGCACCACATTTGCATTTATAAGGGATGCAAATCTCAGCACCAAGGCGTAAGGCAATGGCAATACGCAATTGTTCATCACTTAGTTTTAAACCCAAGGATTGAATAGGCATGCAGTTTAGCCATATCCCGGCGTCAGGCGCGGAAGCGGATAACAGGCGGCTCCTCGACTTGGCATCAAAAGTTTGGTGAAGGATCTCCTCGAATTTTCCTTTCACAAGGGGTTGATCCCAGGCCTTCTGTACGGCGACTGCAGAACCCGTTGGCGGCTGTTCAGAGGGACAAAGCGTCTGCCACAATTTCAAGCCAATCTCCAACTGAGGATCTGAGTATTCGACATTCGGTATTAATGTATTCGAGATCCCAGAAACACCGTATGAAGATGCTATAAAAGCTGGAATGGCCAAGTCCGTTGCTCGCCGAAGTCCAAGTCCACCAAAAGCAGTTGGTAAAAAAGCTTGGTCATAAGACGATGGTGTAAGTGCGCAGTTGAGAATGTTCTCTAACGACGTTCTTTGCAAATCATCAAATTGCTTTAAGAGATGATTCAAGTTGTAAAAAGGAAATGTTCTTAAAGTATAAAGGAGTTTAGGAATGGAAAAGCAATTCTTCATGATGTAGAATGCATAATGTGAATCGAGGTCATCTAGTCGGTCAGTCAACTTGATCATGGCGTCTAATTTCTTCAGGAATAGAGTTGAAGCGGATTGTTCAAAAAGAGGTGCGCCCAGAAGGGTTGCGTTGCTTTCACTCAAAAGTGTCATTTGTTCGAATATGTTAGGTCTCATGTCGTCAATGATTCTCATGGGATCAAAAAGTTCACATTTAGACACATTCAAACTTAGGCCAAAACTGTCTGCAAGGTCTATAATTGTGTTCAGATCGTCATGCACCTGTTTGAAATCCCCTATCAAGCAGCCATCGTCCAAGTACCACAGATTCACTTCACTGTTAAGTCTGCCTATAAGCTTGTTAATAGCAAGACTGAAGCACATTGGGCCTATTGGATCCCCTTGCTGTACACCCTCGGCCGAATCGAGACAATGGTCGCCATAGAAAAGGCTTGAATCATTACAACATAATTGCCAGACAAATGGATATAACTCCTTGATCTCCGTTTTTACTTCGTTAAGAACCACATCTCTTCGTATTGTATTAAAGGCGTTGGTGAAATCAACCTTCAGCATTATGAATGGTTTGTTGCTTTCAATTTTCCTGTTGAAATAACTGCGAACAGTATGAACAATAACTTCGGAGCCCCTACAGATTCCTACACCGAGTTGGTGAGGATAAAAGTCGCTCTTCAGTGAGCCAATACCATGGCGTACAGCAATTTTGCCAGTAATGCGCCTGTAAACATTTCCAACTGCTATCGGGCGAACGTCAGAATTCGCTTTGGTTAAGGCAGTCAAGGAAGGGAACAACCTCACTGGGAACCTCACCCCTCAACATCAAATTGCACAGACGGGTTAAGGCCTTGATCAGAGTGTTGTCAATTTCCCCACATGGCTTTGTAATAAGGTCCTTCAAATGCTGCGGCTCTAACAGGTCGGGACCGCTAGCTGAGCCTGAGGCAAAAGTTCGGATAGCCTGCCGCACTTGAGATTCATCACATTGTAGGGCCTCGCTGATATCCTCTACAGTGGGACTTTCCGGGTCATTGCGATTGGTATGAGACGGTGGATGTTTACTTTTCAACTTATTCAAAGTTTCATCATTGAATTGGGATAACTGTTCCTCCGACGAAATAACACGAACCGCTCCCCTGGTGTCGCCTTGGTCAATTTTCTTTTGAACAAGTAGGCCCTATGGTCCGCTTCTTACTTGAATCTTTCTCATTGCTTCTGCCGGAATATACATGACTCTGATGAAGGCCTTCGGACGGTTCAGAAATATATGAAGCAATGCGTCTGTTGATCGTTGAAGAAAGAGACTGACGGCGTTTCGCACGAGGATCAGGCTTGAATAAACACTGCGAAGGAAAACGAAGCAAGATTCTCCAGGCCTCGATTGTGTTGTTATCACAAACGGAGTTGACCAGAGTGCTTAGAGCAGATCCTGCTTGAATTCTCGATGCTTTTGGGATTCGGTATAGCACACAGCCCTTTCTGAATTTACCAAAATCAGAAGCAAAGTCTACACTGACATGGGTATGAGAAGCAGTATTCGATGTTGCTGAACCATCACTAGCTGTTGTTGGTACTGTCAGGTTGGATGGATGAGATTGAGTTATGTTATTATTCTCAGGAGTAGTCAAAAAAACTTGAGGTCTTGCAGGTATGTCTTCTGAGGGCAGAATAATGTCTCAAGCAATTATTGCAAAGGACGCGGTTGTAATCAGTATAAAAAGCCTGAGGGATAGAATCATGCTTGGATAGATGATCGTTAACATGGGTGTGAAGACTCTGTGTGGACTGATACGAGCGCGTACATGTGATAACAGGACAATGAAAAGATTGACCTATTGATGGCATTGCTGATTTCACTATTACCACGCAATCAAAATTGAAATGTCACAATAATGTTAAGGACCAAAATTGAACGGGAGACCGTCGGATTGAAAGTCAAAGTCTTTCACCACACGACTATGCCAGTCATGCCTCTTCAGAATTCGATTGCCATTACTTCATCCGAGAGAAAAGAAATGCAGTGCGTGATTGATATCAATAAACTGTCAGCAGAGGACACCAGAGCCAGTGAGAGATGCGTGCGTGCTGTGATATCACTTCGCGCACACCAAAACACACATCCATAGAAATTGACAACAAAAAAAAAAACCTAGAAAATGGAAACAATAACTTTATGCAATGGCACGGCACATACATAAAACGACGCACGCATTGGATGCACCGGCCAACGTCTGTATCATTGGTTAGAAGTCAGTCACATGAGATGTAAAAAGTTTTGTTTTTAATTGGTTCTTCATGCCCCAACTTAGTTCCCCCGGATGTGCCGCGACCTTGAGTCAATTTCCATTCTAGCGAACTTCAGATAAACAATCTATTTCTATGCACACATCCCTGTCTTATCTTCGATTCAATGTATGCACTATACAGTGAGCAATGCCGAGGAGAGGATGTGAAATCATCAAGTGAACTAATTTTCGTACGTCTGCTACTTTCTTCAATAATGATCGGAAGGGCCAACATTATGGAGAAAACTTGTAGGCAATGATCTGAAGTCTTCGAATCTGAAGGAATTTTGGCAATCGAAGCACTTTGCTGGAACTCACATTAATCCGCAACCGACGCACGACTTTTTTCCTATCTTTGTAAGGTATTAGGAATTCCTTCTTGACCACTTAATAGGTTCCTCTATGTGCCGTCAATTTCGTATTAATCACATTTCTAGCAAACCGAAGCAGATAAACAAAATGTTTAATTCTGTGGCCATCACAGCTCATTCTGGGCTTCTGTGAAGATATATTTTCTTGATTTATTAATTTTCTGGGGATTCATTTAGTCTGAAAGGTATCACGTAATTATCAATGACGCTTTCAGTGTAGCAGAATAAATCTGCAAAAATATTCGGTTCCGTTATGATTCGGCTGATGGATTGTTTTGAAATCTGAAGTCTGAATATCTATCAATTATTTAGGCGACGAAGATAACCAAGAGCTCGACACGTTTCAAGGTCATAACAAATCATGATGCTGTGAGGGTAGAATGCAGTCATTATCGGGAAATCAATCTGATGATGAAGCTTGTTAACCGATTATAGTGTTTTCACGGTTATCACGGTTTCTGTTATGTAAGTAATGAATTGTGTCATTGTCATGTAACTTTATCGCAATAGGCACACTCGATAATTAGCTACCATAATTAAGATAAATATGGCCAGATCACATACCTATCTATTATTTTGAGTACAAACATTTAGTTAAAGAGTATGATACATGCTGAACCGACACTGTGTTCACTAGATCTGGTTGAGAAGAACCGACAATGTCATTTGAGAAGATTCTGAATATCATTGGAGGAGCCAAAAGATATCAAATTGAAGTCCTTTTGATTATGATAGTTGCTAAAGCCTTCCCAGGAATAGTAACATTGGTGCCCGTTTTTATCGCTGCTAGACAACAATATTATTGCAACAAGCCTTATTTTTCAAACAATTCAAACGAACATTGCTCTTTACAAACAAAGAATAATGTGACAATTGAATGTTCTTCATGGACTTTCGAAAACGACCCAGTTGACTCGACATTACAAAGTCAATATTCTTTGACATGTTCCAACGAATTGTTGGCAAATTTGACTACAACGTTTTACTTCCTTGGCTTCATGGTTGGATGCACGTTGTATGGAAAAACTTCGGACAAATTTGGTCGACGAATAAACATCATCATCAGTGCTTGTCATTTGTGTTTTGCAGCAATAGCATCAGCATTTGCACCTTGGTATTGGTTATATGGTATTCTGCGCTTTCTTACAGGCATAGGAAATGGAGGATTGTTAGCAACGTTGTTTACAATGGGTTCTGAAGCTCCAGAAACGAGGCACAGAGTATTTTGGTCCGTTAATGTACATCAAGGATGGTCAGTTGGTGTTATTTTCATGTCTCTCATGGCTTTCTTTGTAAGAAATCATTTTCATCTGCAACTCATACTTTATTGCCCAATTATACTTGTTGTTCCATTAGTTGCTCTCTTTGTGAAAGAATCTCCTCGTTGGTTGTTTGTCAATCGAGAGACTGAGAAACTGAATTACACTATCAAGTATATCGCGAAACGAAACGGAGTAGCTCTTAATAGCAACTTTTCAGTCGAAAAGTTTTATGATGACAAAGTGAAGTCTAAAGACAGAACTTTTTCAGAATTATGGAATTTTAGAGCAATGCGCAAAGTAACTCTGATTGTTTGGTTGGATTGGTTTGTCGTCAGCATCTCTTTCTTTGCAGCATCATTGGGTGTTGGTTCACTTGGAGGAAATGTGTTCATCAACACCGCTATTAGTGCTGCCATAGAGATCCCAGCTCGTTTTCTGGACATATTTTTAACCGAAAAACTTGGCAGAATTCCTACTCTATCCATTTCGTACGCCGTAGGCGGTATTTGTGGCTTAATAAACGCGTATCTTTATGGAAAAGCTCACCTCGCGCTTGCGCTTACTATTTCTGCAATGATAGCAAAGCTTGGATTTACTATGGCTTTTGATATCATTTGGCTCTATTCTGCGGAAATTTTCCCAACTGAAATTCGAAATCTTGGTGTTGGCGTTGGATCAACTTGGGCTAGAGTTGGGGGTACATTATCAACACTGGTTGGTGAGCTCGGCAGATTGTGGGGACCTGCTCCTTTTGTTTTATTAGGGATTTTACCATTGATAGCATCGTTAGCGTCTTGCTTTTTACCAGAAACCAAAGGTATAGAGCTACCAGAAACGCTAGAAGAAGGTGAAGAACTGGCAAAACATGGTAACGCTGTTATGCAGGTGTGTGGTTGTTGCAACCAACGAATTTCTACTCAAATTCAGCCAACGGAAATTGCTGTACAGACGAAACTATGATTATGAGAAGAATAACTAGCTTGCGTTACTTTCCATTCACAAATTGATTGCAAAATTTTGTTTTGAATTTTTTGCCAAACAAATAAAGCATTGATAATACTGAAGTAATTGAAATAGATTATATTTTTGACATCCGTTCTTTTATTACTTCTGAATTGGGTACCTGTGAATCGGCAAATTTTGTGTCCAATCGAATCTCGAGTCGAATAATTGAAAATTTTGCATAGGCCTACTTTAGCCTTTTAATTTACGGTTTGAGGGATATTGAAGATCTCATGGATCCCTTACATGAGCAATGAACAAGTCTTACAAATAGCAAGCACCGACAGGCAGTTGTCAACTATTAAAAGACACCGCATGAAAATTTTCGGCTTGTGATAAGAAAAAGTGCGATGGGAAGGTGAACAACAAAAGCTGCCATTTGTGAATGCGATATTAAAATTCATCACCACGAGTGCAATTTTCTGTAACAATTAATGTCATCCAAGCACCGGATAAGTGGAGAAAGCTGGCCATGTCATGATCATGACATCCCGGTGGAACATGGACCATAAGGTATAGTCAATTTTAAAAACTGTTCCTAATGCCTATATCATTAGCATGGGAAAGCAATAACTTTTCATGAGCTGAAAGATTCTATCATTCCTAATAATGTTCAGACAGCAATAATAGAATTTTGGAAGTTTTTGATATATTAAATCGTTTAAGTATCGTTCCACTAATGCCTGTAGGTTCCCATGTTATCATTGTCCGCAATTTTAATTTCATTAAATAGTCTATTCAGGCTGAATTCACAGCAAAATTCAGGGTGTCCATGATGTTTCGTAAGAAACTAATTTATTATATTCGGTCCGATTTTGATAGTAGCAAAGCAAGTTGCTGTGTCAAAGCATTGCACAGCTTATGGAGTTATTTTAAGCACAAACAGATGCCGGAATCAGAATGTATGTTCAATATGACCACCATCAAGCTGAAGTACCAAATGCAGCCGATCGATCAAAGTTACTACAACTGACTATCACTCCTAGGTCAATCTGTCTTACAACTATTGCATTTTTCAAATCATGAAGAGTTCACTGTTTTTGAAGTGGCCCCACAGCCAGTAGTATGACGGGTTCAAATCCAAAACTTTTGGAGGCTCCCGATGGTGAAAAAGACTACTGATTACTCGATCATGGTCTTACTTCGCTGCAATCAAAACCGGAACAAATATATAATGAATTAGTTTCTTGCGATACTTTATGGACACCTTGTATAGTAGGCTAAAATGTGTCGACCTCCAAAATCGTCACTCAAAGCCATAAACGTACAAGTACAAAGGATTACAAAAACCTTTGAGCATAACGTAGACTAATTCTTCTATAAGCTTGAACCAGCCCGGACCTGGAAATTGAAAATCATAAAAGGTCGAATTGATGATCACTGCTTAATTTCAGACGCGTTTAGGAATCCGATCAAACAACCACAAATCATCTGAACAACATGCTGCACGCACTTTTTTGGATGTAGCCGACCAACTCCTGTTTAACAACCAACGTCTTCTGCCGCTTTGTGAAAATCCAACATCACATGCATATTAAAGCCTCAACTTCTAAAGACGTATCGAATGACAAGAGGCAAAAAATTAAAAGAAAACAATAATTGCAGTAGTATTTGCCCACTCGAAGCGAACCGATTCGAATTTTTCTCGTATCACAATTTCGAATCGAATCAAATCTCGAAGCTTCGCAGGTCCCTGTTCTGATACTTCTGTACTTGTCCACAAACCAGATGAGAACAATATGGTTCTAATTTTATCAAATCTGGGAGCCAAACGTTCCATTAAACGGACATCGTGGTCACTTTGGGCATCATTTCCTGTCAATTTGATAGAAGGATTGTGAAAGTGGCTTTGGTGTTTCGCATGATAAATTTGTTGCTGACACTTAGTTACTAAACAAACAAATGTAACGCAAATTGTTTTACTGAACCGTGTCTTGAAATCACAGGCACAAATATAGAAACGGTAATTAAAAAAAAATGAAATATCGTAAGGGAAAGTTTATTAATTTCCCACTTTTCACACTAATTTTACATTAATTTCAAATATATATTTAGTTCAAAATATCGCAAAGGATGTCGCAACATTTCTAATGGCCATTTCTAGAATTTTAATCCTATTTGTCATCTCTCCCAAATAATTTGGAAAAAACATTGGAGACATAGTTAGCATGTTTTGTGAATTTTCTAACTACATTTTATATTGTCATGTGGTAAAACAAAAAAATTTAGAATATTAGTTGTGATAAAAATATTTCAGATGAAAGTGAATCACATATTACATGCGATGACATATTTCTTATTGGTTTTGAGGTGAGAATTCGAAAGTAAACAGTCTCTCATCTTCTTTAAGTACCATCAAGTTCACTTCAATATGACGGAAAATAAAGGTCCAACATTCCTATTGTACTGAGGTGACCAAATTTGATTTCATACACAGACCGTTTCAAAAGTAATTGCACGAAAAAGCTAGGCCATTTTCAAATGAAATTTTCGTGTTGAAGTCCTGGATCAATTTTGATAAGCAATATACCATATGAAACCTTATGTTAAATAGATTGTTTTGACATATATTTCGTTTTCATGTGTGGTCAGGTGTGGTTAGTAGGCCCAATGAAAAAAAATTGAGCGTTTTCTTTGATGCAGGATTTCAACATGAAGACGAAAGAATTTTTTTATGAATGTTGGCAGACAGCATGAACTATCAGGAAGCTTCATCATGATACACGGTTTTTAGGATTGGCTGTATGTACAAAAAGATGCAATACTAATAAATTTTACCAAAAAAAGTTGCTAAAAATTCTCAAGATTTTCTCATTGATGAAGATGTTCAATTTCAATAACCTTTGTACCATGTGAAAGGTTATGTCCAGCACTTTAATTTGGCAAGCGTTTACGTTTTGTTTGGTCAGCTGTGATCAGCAGACTTAAAAGTATGAATATTTGGTCAATTCGTTCACCGAAACCTACAGACGAAACTATGCAATACAGAAAATTGAGATTATCACCATTGAATCAGGCTCATGTCAAGCTTTCAGATGATATATTGTTTTCGAATTCGGACATCAATTTGTGCAATTTCATTCAATTTACACTTTTACCTAATTTTACACCACTTTCGCGTTAACAATGTTCAACAACGGTCAACTGCACACAACGTAGCTTGTGTTGTATTAACGCTGGTGCTTTCGAGTTTGGGTTTAAAATAATGCTGGTGTTATCAGCTCCAAGAATATGCAAGTTTAATCAAAATCGGCCCATCCGTTCACTGACAAACTTCAAATTTGTATTATTCCCATAGTCAGCCATTGCGTGAGTCATCATTTCCCTCACTTGAGGTCATAATTCGGTTAATGATCATTTCCAAATGAGCCAAAAATATTCCAAAAAAGCCAAAATCACAAAAGAGCCAAAAAAGCCACAGAATTCAGCCGATAACCCAAAACAGCCAAACTTAAGCTCAGCACACCAGTCTACATCCACACTATCAGTTTCACTACCATAGCTATCGATGCCACTCCTCCACAGCAATTCAAATCCACAAAATCAGTCCACATTTCGCTACTCAAATCCAAAAAGGCCAAAATATTCTGCGCTACTGCACCGATTACCCAAAAAAGCCGAACTTAAGCTCAGCACACCAGTCTACATCCACGCTATCAGCTTCATTACCATAGCTATCGATCGTTGAACTGTTTAAAAATTATTAGGCGACTGTTTTGGGAGTTGCACTGTTCATTAGTTCAATGCATTTTTTGATATCAGATAAATATTTGCCTTTTTTCCTATGCAGACAGTCTATAACTACAAGTATATCTGGTCATCGTACACAATATTCGTTGTCCCATTTTAACCTGGCATGCGATTTTTTTGATCGGAATGTTGTGACGTCAAAGCCTGATACTGTATAATACTTCTATGTATAATTGTACTTGTATTCTTCCATCCCCCCTACATTTTCCCATTTTTTCAAGAGCAAGAAGATTGTTGACGATGCAACACTAATGGGAGAGAGGAAGAATAGAAGTAACGCGTTGAGTGTGTAAAATTCCTATGGTTTGTAGATATTTTACAGCACTTTCTTTTTCTCGTTCACTTGCAGCCCCGCTATTGCGAAGGTCATCAGCACAGCTGTATCTTGTATAAGTTGTATTCTAACTGAGTGTCCAAGGGATCAATCCTTCATCTTAGGGCTAAAATAAGACTTCTCAGTTTTGTTCACTCTTGTTCACTCAAGTCTATTTTAAATCCAATGTGACTAAGCTTGACGAAGTTTGATGAATTTGGAAAAACTTGGAAATGTGGGGGTGGCAAAGAATAGGAGCACCTAATATTTCTTCGTTCACTGAGAAGAGTGTTACAGACCCCGACTTACAAATTTAGTCCATTCTAAGTTAAATTTTCATGTCATATTGAGAGCCGGAAGATGATGCTGATTAAAATGAGCCCCATTTCATGCACAAAATTATACTGCAATTATTGAAAGGTATTAACGTCGATGTTCGACTCTGATTCTCTGAATGATAATTAGTTTCACTGTCAACAGGCGGGAATGAAGGAAACTGCATTGATCTCCTACACCCACGCTTGAATTGTTAACAAACACTAACCGCGCGCTTGAACATAATATTTTCACTGGAAATGGGCGTCAAGTTGCCAGATTTCTATGATTCGAATGTCGGTCTCAGAGAGGCCCGAAGCCAAACTTCAGCTCATCACATCACTTTATAGCCTTAACTTCCTGAAAGTAAAAGTATAAGTAAAAGCGATAAATTCTTGTGATGGAAAATGTCGTGTCTTTATCAAAACAGTAATTGTAATGACAGAAGAACAAATTTTCGTACTTCGCCTTTTATTAACGCAATAACAATTCAATCTGAAATGATAATACAACGTTTATACAAATGAAAGAAAAAATTACAAAACGTATTTACAAATTACCTTTAACTGTACAGGATAAACCACGGCCACGCAAGAAGAAAATGTCTGTTCACCGTACCACGCAAAGTAAAAGTCACGTAGTGAAAGCAAATTACTGATGATCTGATGTTCACGATGTTCACAATACAATAAACACGGACAAATGAAATGAAGGCAGATCGCACTCACAACACACATCGCACGAATCGAACATAACAATGTAACATGAAAATGACGCAATGATGGCAATGACAATAACGATGACAATAATAACTAACAACAAACGACCAAGACCTACACCCCCGCCTGTGGCAAACACTTAAAATCAAAAAAAATAGGAAAAAGTGTGAAGCCAACAAAGAGTATCAGTAACAGCATCGTATTGAAATTATAAAAAAAATATGAAAAAATTTCAAAAGGCAGCTAGGGCAAATTACCTAATTCGAAAGCAGAAGATAGAAGACAGACTTTTGTAATAGGTCTAACAAGAAAAGAATAGCGTTTATTTTTTACGTCGTAAACCTTGATCTTGACCGACCTTACCAACCCATCATTACTTGAATATGCCTCCTCAACTATACCCATTTGCCATTTCCCGCATGCTTGATTTCGTTCGATGAGAAGTACCACATCTCCTTTGTCAATATTTTCTCTCTGTTTGTTCCATTTGTTTCTTTGCATTAACGTTGGAATATAATGTCTCATCCAATTTTCCCAAAATTCGTTAACGAGGGCTTGTACTTGATTCATTTTCTGTAATTTACCACTGGTCAAAATGAATTGGGGAACTTCAACGTTATTATGTCCGCATAAAAAATGGTTCGGGGAAATTGGCGGTTCATCTAATACTGATGTACTGGATGGATATAAGGGCCGCGAATTAGCGAGATTGGCAATTTCTGACAAAAATGTCCTCCAAACTTCCTCACGCTTCTTAGCATAGCCACAAACACCGGCTAAAGTATTCCTGACAGAACGTATCATTCTCTCAACAGCACCATTGTGATGGCTTGCACCAGGAGGTAAAAATTTCCACGTGAATTCACACTTTCGTTGAGCAGCAAATTCTTGAATTTCCTCTTTATTCCAGTTTTGTATCACTTCAGTAAGAAATTTCTGGGCTCCCACGAAGTTAGTCCCATTGTCTGATATAACAATCCCTGCATGACCGCGTATGGTTGAGAATTTACGGAATGCTAGCAAAAAACTTTCGGTTGATGCATCACAAACAAGCTCTAAATGTACAGCGCGTACAGTGAGACAAGAAAAAATGCAACCATATCCGTCTGACGTAGAATTCCTTGCATAGATAACTTTGAGAGGCTCAAAATAATCGATAGCGGTATGATAGAACGTAGGAGTATAAAGTTCAGTTCTTATACTAGGTAGATCAACCATGAGCTGCTCACTGCTTTTACCTCTTAATTTTCTGCACTTGACACATTTTTTAGTGATTTCTTGGCAAAGTTTGCTGCATCTTGTTACCCAAAACTTTCGTCTCATCTCTGCCAGTGTGCGTTTATATCCAGGATGAGCCAGATCTTGATGACATTTCTTTGCCAGCAGCATAGAAAGACGATGTGAGCCATCTAAAATAATTGGGTATTTCTCAGCATACGATATTCCCATGTTGCCCAATCTTCCCTTGGCCCTCATTATGCCGTCATCGTCGAACGGACTTAATGAAACTAAATTCGATTTGTCCAACGTCCTCTGCGCGTCCAGGAAAATATATTTTTCTGCCGCTTCTAATTCTTTCATAGATAAGAACTTGCTTGACGAAGGTTTCCTTTTGCATGCATCTATGAATCTCAAGACCCATCCCATCACATTTCTCAGTCTCCCAAATGTAGAAAATGTAGTATAATCGATAAATCTAGTAGTCTCTTCGCTAGAAAGATCTGAAACTGTATTAACAGACCTTTTCTTTTCGCTGTCAAAATTCTCCGTTATTTTCATCTCAGCAGCTGGCCATTCCTCCTCACCTAGTGAAAGAAATTGAGGTCCTTTTATCCAATTATCCAAGTCTTTGACACATATTCCTTTCGACAACTTGTCCGCCGGATTCAAAAGACTGGGCACATGTCTCCAAATAGATGGATCAAAAGTCCTCTGAATTTCTCCGACTCGAACTTGAACAAATGGCTTAAACTCTTTTGAATTACTGTGAATCCATGAAATAGCCGTCATACTATCAGTCCAAAGGATGACATTGTCGATCTTATACCGTAATGCTTTTAAAACAGTTTGAGCAAGGCGAGACAACATTGTACAGGCCATAAGTTCATATCGCGGAATCGTTTACGCTTTGATGGGTGTGACGTTATCCTTGGCAGCAACAAAGGCACATTCATAGGAGCCATCTTGCAAGGTCCACCTTAAAAATACGCAAGCCCCATAAGCTTTCTCACTTGCGTCAGCAAACCCGTGAAATTGTACACCCTGAGAATCTTGAGGTTTAATACATCTTCGAAATTTGAAATCACTTGCATCACTCAAACTTTTAAACAAACCAGTATGACCATCTAGATTGACTTTGTCGTCCCATTTTAAGCCCCTTTGCCAAAGATCCTGCAAAAATATTTTTGCCCTTATAGAAATTGGAGCGATTAAGCCTAGCGGATCCCAGTGAGACGCAATAAAACCAAATACTTGCCTCTTCGAAGGATTGTCATTCAATGGTTTGGCTCGGTTTATCAAACTAATCACATCCTCGTTTTTATCCAAGTAATATCCCAAAAACCGTACAACTATGCTCATCAGTTTGATCGATTGATGAAATATTGCTGTTCCACTTTTTGATCGCAAATCCTCCTTGATTTAAAGCGTTTTCGATACCTTCAAGTATTTCTCTAACTTGCAGCAAGTCGTCATTAGATTCTGCAATGTCATCAACGTACCGCCCATTTCTTAATATTTCCTTGATAACTGGTTTATCTGAAGCAAAATCTTCGGCAACTTTCAGCATGACGTAGCCAGCTACATCAGGGCTAGACCGGTCACCAAAAGGTACTCTCGTCATTTGAGAAGTCGTTGGCTGCTTACTAAGATCGCAATCCCTCCAGAGAAACCGATGGAACTTTTGATCTTCATAATGAATACTTATCTGATGGAACATTTTTTGGATGTCCCCTGTTACTGCAATCTTCTCTTCCCTAAATCTCATGATCACGTCAATCAAGAATTAGTGTAGTTCGGGCCTTTAAGTAGTAAATCATTCAGTGATATACCGTTGCATTTTGAGGCAGCATCAAAGACTATTCGGTACGGTGTAGATTCCTTTTCTTCTCTGATTACTACATGATGAGGTAAATACCATCCACTAGACGCGTTGATTTCTTCAGACACTGGTTTAGCAAATCCATCACTAAATAGCTTCTCAATTTGTCCTGTATAGTACTGCTTGAGCTTTGGATTTCTAAGCAACTGCTTCTCAATATTTTTAAGTCGTTGGAAAGCTACATCGTAATTGTTTGGTAAAGCATTAGAGTCACCCTTCCAAGGCAGTTTCACGCAGTATCGTCCGTCAACATATTCGATGGATTGATTTATTTTTTTACTGAATAAATCTTCCTTTTCACACTTTTCGCAAACCGGGGATCTAACACCCATACTTTCAGTTTCAAAATATTTCGCAAGAGGCTCTGTATCAATTTGAATGAGGTTTATTGCAGGTGTTGAATTACGTGACTCTCCACCAATAATAACCCAACCTAGTGGTGTCCTTTTTGCTAATCTACCTTGATAGTTTTCTACTATCTCCAAATCTTGATGAACAGAGGGGATATCTACTCCCAATAAAAGGTCAACTTTACCGCCTTCCTGCAAGAAATGATCGGGCTCTATCATAGGAAAACTCTCCAGTACGGTTTTTTCAATAGGTAACATATCTGCACAGATCGTAGGGAGCTCATAGCAATCGACAGAGAATCTAGGTTCCCCTTCCGTGATTGAAGAAAATTCAATTGATAACTTCCTTGAATGGCTACTCTCACTGCTACCACCTGCAACAGTAAATTCTATCCTTTCCTTAGGTCCCGACAAACCGACTTTGTTTGCGAAGGACTTCCGGACCAGAGATCGCATGCTCGCAACATCAAGTAATGCATTAGCAACGAACCTATCGCCATGCCTGTTATACACATGTATCTTCACTGTCGGTAAATGTATACGGCCTTTACATACTTTCATCGTATTAATTGACTTTGAATCAGTATCAGTCTTTACCTCATCTACGTTTGATACGTTGCCTATGTCTTCATGTAATAGGAAACTATGTATTTGCAACCCTTAACGCCGCAAACTTTATTCCGGTAGCAATCTTTTCTCAAATGACCTTTTTTAAGACAGTTGAAACAGGCATTTGCTTCCAGAACACATGCTTTTCGTTCTTGTATATTCTTCTTGATGAAAATGGGGCATTTCCAAATCGGGTGATTACCACGGCAAAGCCAACGTGTCTGTTCACGAGTCTCACTTCTTTGATAACTGAACACTTGAAATCGCTTTTGATCCTTAGACTCCTTAGCCTCGGTAGATGAAAAAACATTCCTCCGTACTTTAGTTTCCTCATCCAACCAACGAGAAAACTCCGCAATCGAGTTTCCATTCCTAGCTGGTTTGTACAAAACTACATCTTCAGAATCAAGTTTGCTCAACAGTTCATTCAGAACGAATATATTATTTGCCTGTGTATACCTGTTTATCTCTTCCATCTTTTTCAGAAATTCTTGTACTCTATTAGCGAATTGTGAAAATGCATTGAAATCGCCTTTTCTCACTTGTTTCATACTTCGTACATCCTTAAGTAAGCAATCTGCAATACTTTCAACACAACCGTATCTAGCATCCAGGTGATTCCACGCCGCCCGTAGGTAGAAAACCCATCCAAATCATGCTTAGCTCTACCACTTAGAGCGAGTTTGAGTCTCAGCAAAGCCATTTCATCGGTCTCTGATTCAACCATTTGCTTGAACAAAGCTTTCCAGCTTATGTAATCTCTGATGTTTCCACAAAATTCTGGAATCATGACCCTTTGAAGATTCGAAGACTTTCCTACAGACGACTGATCCAAACTTGATACGTCTACAGGTAAGCGATCTCTATCTTTCATTTCTTTAATGGCCTGCCTCGCACGCACGTTCATGTCTATATACTTTATATCTATATCATCCAAATAATCGTCTGACTCTAAATCTCCCTCCTGCTCATCTAATACCGCCTCATGCATCTCTACAACCTTGTTGTAAGCAACAGTTAGGTCCTTCAATTCTTCTTCCACGCTAATATTATCCACCAAACTAGCATTACTGCAATATGATTTAGTTTCCTTGTAAACATTCGCTTCGCCGAGCTGCGTGCCTTAATGCCCTCTTCACTCATTTCTAAGTTTATTATGCCTTACTAAACGCGACAACGCCTGCACGAGTACTACATTAGACTTAAACCTTAGCTACACGTACACTACTGAGACTTAACTTTGAGCACAGTTGAAAAATTAACGTACAAAAATTGTAAAAAATATAAAATGTGGCGCTATAAAGCCCAAATAAGTAGTAAGAGATTAGGTAAGCTTAGCAAATACAAAGAGTGAGTTCTACTCAAAGCAGAAAAATATACGTAATAGAAATTACAAAATATTTATCTTAATAACGTATTGATGTTTGAAAATAATGGCTACTGCTTAATGAAATGTTCGTAGACTAAATATTGATGCCAAAAGTTATTCACAAATAGTCTTTGGTTATCTGATAAGTTAACTCACGCAAACTCCTGAGAATCTCACTGCAGGATACTTGACTTGCACCTTGACACCATATAGACCACCCAATACACGAACTTGAGCTGACTTCAAGAGGAATAACTGCTTGTGGATTGTTCACCAATAATTGACCAATTTTGACTCAAGTCTTGAAATTGAAGTTGAAGATACGCTGCTCGCAGTTGATCCAAGTTAAAGATTGTAATGACAGAAGAACAAATTTTCGTACTTCGCCTTTTATTAACGCAATAACAATTCAATCTGAAATGATAATACAACGTCTATACAAATGAAAGAAAAAATTACAAAACGTATTTACAAATTACCTTTAACTGTACAGGATAAACCACGGCCACGCAAGAAGAAAATGTTTGTTCACCGTTCCACGCAAAGTAAAAGTCACGTAGTGAAAGCAAATTGCTGATGATCTGATGTTCACGATGTTCACAATACAATAAACACGGACAAAAGAAATGAAGGCAGATCGCACTCACAACACTCATCGCACGCATCGAACATAACAATGTAACATGAAAATGACGCAATGATGACAATGACAATGACGATGACAATAATAACTAACAACAAACGACCAAGACCTACAGTAATAATAAACGTCAAAATCTCCATAAAGGTTCAGGATGTTCAGGAAAACGGATTTTGTGGATTTGAATTGTTGTGGAGGAGTGGCATCGATAGCTATGGTAGTGAAACTGATAGTGTGGATGTAGACTGGTGTGCTGAGATTAATTTTGGCTTTTTTGGGTAATCGGTGCAGTAGCGCAGAATATTTTGGTTTTTTTGGATTTGAGTAGCGAAATGTGGACTGATTTTGTGGATTTGAATTGCTGTGGAGGAGTGGCATCGATAATTATGGTAGTGAAACTGATAGTGTGGATGTAGACTGGTGTGATGAGGTTAAGTTTGGCTGTTTTGGGTAATCGATGCAGTAGCGCAGAATATTTTGGCCTTTTTGGATTTGAGTAGCGAAATGTGGACTGATTTTGTGGATTTGAATTGCTGTGGAGGAGTGGCATCGATAGCTATGGTAGTGAAACTGATAGTGTGGATGTAGACGGGTGTGCTGAGCTTAAGTTTGGCTGTTTTGGGTTATCGGCTGAATTCTGTGGCTTTTTTGGCTCTTTTGTGATTCTTGCTTTTTTGGAATATTTTTGGCTCATTTGGAAATGATTATTAACCAGAAATTCGAATCTCGGATCAGGCAAGGGCTTGTCTCGTCTCTGCACCTGTTCACAGCAAACAATAGCATTTCCTTCACGCCGCGGAAATGCTAACACTTGCGTTGCGTCCGATTAATGGAGCAGCTCATCTGGATGAAAAGGAGAGTGAGTGACACATGGACTGACATGATATTCATATCTGAAATAGCATCGTGAAAGTAGCAAAGCAGACAATCACTAATTACTTCATTAAAATTAGGCAAACCACACCACTATGTTTACTGAACCAAGCGTCTCAGCTGACCAAGTAAATAAGTTTGTTGATCGATTATCAGCATGTGATTAAAATTGATGAGAATGTAC
>CAJQUW010012074.1:0-18576 GCA_907163375.1 Prostheceraeus crozeri | reverse complement strand
AAGAACGGACGAAGCAACGATCGAAGAAAATGAAATGTCTTTTCCTTTGTCATGATTTCTTTAAACGTGGAATGGATGATCCGAACTAGCACTAAACTGTGAACCACGCAAAATACTATTTGAAAAAAAACCATTTAAACAGATGCTCCAGATCAATACAAGTCAAAGGAAAAATCGCACTTACACTCTAAGACTAACACAAACCAAACCGAAGCATTCCCTATTTTCAAACACACTTTTATTGCTTGTTAATTTTAGCAAATATAATTCTATAATTATAAGATAAAAGTAATTGTCGTTTCATTTCTAATGTATAAGGATTGATCCCCATTTTGAGCTAGTACAGCAAAGTTAGGGGTCCATTCAAAAATCACGTGATGGGCACATACGAGGGTTGCAGAAATTATCGACGAAACACATCATCAGGGAAAGGGGGGCTAGCTCTTCATCATCACGTAGATGTCGACTGACATCAACCAAAATGATAAGTGATCATCCGTCATCTCAAAAGCAAATCGAACGCAAGGCCATGCATGGATTAATGATATAGACATTAATAGATATGACAGACGCTTCAGATTTTGACGACTCAAGAAGTCGTCACACGCTGGAGGTATAGGGTTGACTATTTGAAAAACACTAGAATTTAGAATCAAATAGAAACATTATTTAATAATACCTGACGATATTCGATAACGATAGGTCTATGTATATTTTAAACGAGGCATCTCATTGCACCAAAAAATAGGCTTATTTAAATGACACTAGACTGCACGATCTAGAAGTAGGGCCTATGGTATTAATTTGAATGCGACATCAATATAGGATATTTTAACCCAGGTCCGAGATAAGTTTTACAGATGAAACATGCATTCCGCTAACAAATATTAGGTGATGAAGCAAATCAGAAGAGGTTCTTGCCTTTATTTGGTTAGATGTTGGCAAGGGAATACGCTCTATAGGCCTACCCTGTGCAAACGTAAATGTCGGACCGTGTCTGGGCCGAAAACAGCAAAGTTTGACTCTTCGGCCATCTTGGGCAGTTTCAATTCAAATGCAGTTTCTATCGTAATTTATATTATCTGTGTTATGATATGAACTGCGAAGGATGGTTTAATATGCTACTCAGTCAGTTCACGGATTCCTCATGCGGTGTGTGGGTGTGAATCAGTTCGTCGAACAGCTGATGGTGCAGTTTTCTCTATTCATTGAAGATAGTATACACGTTGCCATCCTTTGTTATATCACCACGGATATATGAGTATCTAAATGGAGTGTATATGGTGCGTCAACAATATTAAGACATGTGAGTAGCAAATAAATCGTACTCGTAAATCAGGTGAATAAACCGCATCAATAGGTAACTTTTATAGTAACAGATTCTAAGCCAACCATTCTATTTGTCCTGAAGTTACAAAATAAAATGTGTATTTGATTAAAGAATTAATCGCGTGATTCATCATGATCGTTGATTGGAGATGGAAAGTTCGATCCTTGATATTGAAGCATATTTCCTAAAAACAGGAGTGGTGAATAAACATGAATGTCCTCCATCTTAAAAAATTCAATTCGCTGATTGATGCTTTTCGATAATGTAGTTTGTGAGCAAGCCGTCTGTCGTTTTGTCAGGCCTACGTGTAATATATAGTATAATTAGGCAGTGGGTTGTGTAATTAGGCCTATATTGTACTTGAAGAAGAGTTAAGGCAATTGAAAGCATTCTTATAAACAAGCAAAAAAAATTATAAGGAGAAAATTATGCCATACCACTGTAATTATTCATGCCACTTAATTTCCGTGTGTATGCTAATGTTTCAGTTTATAGTCTCACGGGAGGTTGGCCATTGGTTGAAAAAAAAAGAATTTCACTCCCAATTTACGACCTTACATATTGAACAAAACTTCCTGAAATGACACCTGACGTGTCGTCGTCTGCCGACTGTGACAGGTTATTTGTCGATTCTCTGCAACTGCTTCAGAATGATTCGGTTTTTTCAGTATTGAGTATTGAGTATGTATTTCTGCTGTTAATCCTTGAAGCATTTCGCTGTAGACTGATGTGATCGACAGTATTTCGTAATGTTTAAATATGTTGTAGGGCTATTTCTTGTCACTGTCATCCAAAAGATTTTGATTTTACCCTCAGCACTTGGGTTATTCCTCGTGATCAAGTCAGCATGCAGACGTCCGGGTGGTCGTTACAAGAAGCTTTCTTTAAAATAAAGGTCGTGAATTTGGATTGAAATTTTTTTCTGATATTTAGGCCTACACTAGTACTGTCACACTCAACACACACGCGTAATTCACGCGGTGAGATGTCACCTAGTGTGCATGGATGAGAATTTTCTACTAGATTTGTATTAGTCTAATATATTATAATAGCTGCGGGTTTTAAGTATTATTTTTGTTGGCCTTTTTGGGCTTCCTTGAAATGTGAATTTCCGCCGGGACCTACGTTCTTCCCTTCCTCAACCCTGTTTGGCAACAAGTCCGCAAACTTTGAAAATAAGTCACAAGGTTCGAATGTTTCACTACATGGTTGGATGTGTAAAGTAAAACCATCTTGCGGTACGTTTTTTATTTATTTCACCTAAAGGATAAAATCATTTTGTGAAATTAAATATCAAATTCATCGGACTTTCTGCTTTGACGGCATGTTGTCCACCCTGGGAAAATGTGTTGTCGATTAACTCGTTGCTGCTGTAAATTATTGGAATGATGAAATATAAAAGTAGTTTAGATTAATTATCACCTTCTTTCATCTTACAATAACTTAATACTCATTTCTGTGTCATACACTTCTCTATTACGTGTCGTTATAGAGCTCTACATGGTTTATGTTTTACATCATTGTTCACAGTTTGTCTGCGTTTTATATTATCTTATTTCGCTTATAATGTATTTTTGTTGGTTTCAGACATCAACATTTAGGAGCAGAATATCCTAATGAACCTCATCTACGATAGTTTTGAATACCCCTGGATATGATTGTTATTATCCATTGTATTCAAGATTTAAACTTGTTTGAGGTACAATCAACCTGAATTCCGATGTCTACGTTTACAAAATTGACCTTCAGTGGACTCAATCTAGGTAAGTTTCATCATCTGAGTAGTTGTCATTGCTTATTATGCGGTTGGGTAAAGGCAAGCCAACGCAGATCTCGCGGACTGGATTCGGCCACCACAAATCGACCCGCTACATACGGTCAATACACTACGGGCCGAAGTCGACCAGCCGAACCTGGGCCGACTTAGGGGCGTCCGGACACGTCGCGTTCGGGCCGAAATTGTTCGCCGACTTCGGCCCAGATTTTGGCCGACTTTCCGTTTGCACAGGGTACCATCTTTAATAAAACAATTTCATCACGTGATCTGTGAGGGGGGAGGTTCATGCGAACATCACGAAACATCAGTGTGGGGGAGGAGGGGGCTAAAAATTAAGCATTTTAACATCACGTGATTTATGAATGGCCACTATGGCTAGTTGTGAGTTTTGACTGGTTCTCATTCTATAATCTACCCTAGTTTTTCTGCCTTGTCTGAGTTTTGAATCCGAACAAGTCGCGCTCTCTTTCAGGTAATGCATTTTCACCTGTGTCAACTTAATGTGGGGAGTCACTCTTCAAAAAATTATGGATTCGGAGAGCAATTGCGTCCAACTGTCATTACTTTTGGAGTTTCGGATCTTTTCAGATTCAGTTTTGAATTTCTTATAACTTGTTTGCAATTGGATCTCCCTTTTCAGACGCTGAACCACATAATTAGATTGTTTAAATCTTTCAATTTAAAGGTGTAGTTCAGTCAAATATTCAACATTGTCTCAATGGCTTCTTCTTTGCATAGCCTAATAGTCAATCTAGCGAACTTTGACGCACTTCTGATTCCTCAATTAGCCGCAGTCATCAACTTTAGGAGACGAGATGACGTCACACGTACCAGTGATCTCATACGCCACTGTTAGCATGCTAGGTGACGAATCAGCTCGGCGCAAGAGGATCAACGCACAGGGAGAAAATAAACTGTAGGAAATGCGAGATCTAAAGTCATTGACAGGAAGTCACTTGTTTATCGATTGTTTCAGAGGTAATAACACCCGTAGTCAGAATTCAAAATAAAAACCACGATGTTTAGGAAAGGAAAAATTTATCCCGAGCTTCCACTCGTCCTTCAGCGAGCATAATCATGTGAATGAAAATACGAGAGGACATGAAACAGTTAAATGGATGATGCAACACTGTAAACTGTAGGGCACTAATATAGGCACGAAGCCGAAATTTCGTGCCAGTTAGCGCCTGGTTAGTGCTTTTCTAGTGCCTCGAGGCAGCAGTAGGCGCCACTAGGCACTAATAGGCACCAAACCAAATAATTGTTTAGCCAATGAAATCGAAGGAAAAATCAATCGGCACGAACTCGGCACTATGAACTTCGTGCCTTGTGTTGGTTAGAATTGATGCCTAAATTTCGTGCCTAATTCAAGCGAAATGTCCTGCCCTAGAGTTTACAGTGAATAGAGATGATTCACCACACATGTGAAAGCAAGGATGGACTCTTATCACAATGCACGCGATGACCGACCCCACGAACAGCCAGCTGGGTCACGTGTTTGTTTACATGCATCAGACCAGGATTTAGATTGACCATCTGTTGCTGATAGGGTGTAATGGGCGGACTTTCTACAACTTTTCTAGTGTGGGCATCATTACATTTATATACTATTTTAGAATCGTCATAATTAAAAGAATGATCACATTGATGGAATGAACATACATAGCATTATTCAAATTATGATTCTTCAAATCCCCTTTGTATTCATTCACCCTAGTGGTTAATGAACGACCAGTTTCGCCTTCATAAAAATAGTCACGATTATTAAAATTGAAGCGATAAACACCAGCGTTAAACTGTTTGTTTGGAGCATTCGACATCAAAACAGATCATAATTTGTTCGGGTAAAAAAGCTAACATCACAATTGAGATTACGACGAAGGTTAGTAGTATGAATCCGAGTATTGAGAGACGGAACAAAACGAATGGTCATCAATGAAGAGTGTGAAGCAGGATCAGCTTTGGGAGTCGGTTAGCATGCACTTTCTGTCCTTTTTCTTTCCTAAACATTGTGGTTTTTATTTTGTATTCACTTGCTTATGTTCCTGAACACATACAAAATGTCTAAGATGGTACGATACTGCGCATACATGTGCACAAACAAAATGAGCGATCCTAAGAAACTTGCATTCTGCAACATTCCGAAAGACAGAAAAAATCGATGTGTTGTAGCATTGCACGAGTTCATATTAAACCGGGTAGAGACAGTGTAGCATATTCTGAACGCTTCAAGTAAAATGATAAAGTAAAAGATCTTGGATATACAAAGTGATATTGCAAAATCAGACAGCCCTTAATCCACTTGAGTAAGGAGGCTGTACCATGTTTGAAAATGGGACGCAAATTAGTTAAGATTTTCTCTCGCTAAAAGACGCACATGTTATTCAAAAGCCATGTTGATTTGCAGTACCGGCATATTTCTTGTAGTCATCCTGTATTTCTGATGCAGCAAATGTACATTTCAAAATCTGCCAGCAAATATACAGCGAATAATTATTTGTCGTATTATGCTTCTCGTAGGCGTGTTGAATCGTGATCAGCCACATGTGCTTCATTTTGTTATCATCGGATGCATCCCATCTCATTCAAGAATAATCTACATAGTTAACATCTTCCCCGTCAAAAGTTTTCAATGTCTTTTATGCACTGCTTTCCAGTTATTCATCAACCAATCCAAGAAAATCTGTTATAACTTCTTCAATGAGCGATATAAACATTCCCTCACCGTACTAAAACAAGAACAAAGCTGTAGAAGTTTATTTGTATTTCGGTGCAAATACAGAGCTTGCAGAGTCAATATCGTACAAAGAATTCCGTCATTAACGTTCAGTGAGAGTAAGAAATAGAAAATTTATCACAGCGCAGCTTTCATCGGCAGATTGCGTTATCTGTTTAGAAATCTAAAAAACGGTCTCTGAAGTAATGACCGCACGGTTGTTATACAAAAATATACCGGTAAAAAAGTGTTAATCCCAATCATCCTTTGGCACTTTTGCGACCTGTAGTTCTCCCAGACTTCTTGCTAGAGCCCTTCTTCGACTTTGCCCGACTGTACGCATCAAGCATATGCCGTGCGAACTCTGTTGATGAAAAAGAAGTTTATGCTGAAAGGGACGAATTATTGATCGATTTTGATTTCTGTGAAAAATGACTTCTACAGAAGTCCTTAATTTTCCAATATTTGAACATCGCAATTTCTCAGTCGATCAGCTTAACATGACGTGTGTGAAGATAGCTGAACCACCCAGCGGAACGAATTTTATCTTTAAACTTGAATTTCTCAAACACGACTGCGACTTTGTGGAATTGCAGCCTAGAAGTTGTTTCGAATGGAATCTCACTGTAGTAGTAGATGGTTTGGCTGGGTGGTTCCCTCACGAAAATTTTATGAGATTTAATGCGGATTCATGAGATTTTTATGAGAACTCATGATATTCTCACAAGAAGAAGATGTTTTTTCTTTTGATACTTTGATCGCGTTCATGAGAAAATCATGAGCATTTATGAGGTATTCGTGAAAATTAGCTAATAAGTAGTAAGTTATGCATGCTAGCCGCGAAAGGAAATAAACATAAGAAAGCTTATTCAATCTATCAAGATCTTCAAGGTTAGTCTCTAAAAGACAAAAATACAAATATATATAGGATGAATCATGGCGATGTGAAACAGCATTTTCGAAATTATGCATATATAATTTGACTTGACAATTACCATTACTATGCAAGATGTTGAAAATAGACATATATACAATCACAGTTATACATAAGATGAACATAAATAGAGGTCTGTATTTGCGAATACTGAAATAGCAATGTTGACATGACGTGGCAATGCTTTAGGGTAATGTGGCTAGGTCAAGAAAGATTTAATAACTGTATGCGAGACAAATAAATTCAGAAGTATGGAAAGGCAATTGTTAATCTTTTAATGAAAATTTCATGAGAAAGCTCATGAAATTTGATGAGATATTTCATGCGAAAACGTTCCAAATCCACATTAAATTTCATGAGATATATATACGAGTAAAAATCTCATAAAAATCATGAGGAATTTTTGTGAGGGTTCCGCCAGCTTCACACACTTCGCAACACTACGTGACATGCCACGCGTAATTACGGATCAACCCAAACATCCGTAGTTAAGGACATTCTATTCTTCTACCGCGTACATACGCGCTGCACTAAGAGTCAGAAACCACTTGATCTGATGCTGTTAAAACATGGGAAATGTTTATGAATACGCGCGGGCGACCGTTTTAGTTTGCGCGTCGTCTACGGTTGTCTGCGCTGCCGCTTGAACCACTAAGATGAACCGCTAAGCATATTCTGTCTTCCCTGAACATGAAATTGAGATCCTATCACATTGTTTAGCCTCTGATACATGCAGACACATGAGACGCAAAGTCTATATTACAGGACTGCCAACTATACTAACTTATATAAGAGATATTGCAGCAATATCCCGCATAGCCACGGATGTTTGGGGTCATGTGTAATTACGCGTGTTTCACGCGTGAATTGCGCGTGGCATGTCACCTAGTGAACCTTCGCCCACTGGGGTTATCAAGCAGTTAAGGAGTGTTGACTTGATTCATGCGAGTGCATATCCTTGACTTTCCGATAATTAAAAATGGAAGGTCATCATAAAGTACACGTTTCTGCCCACACACAGGAAATGCTGTGTCCGATGTGGCTAAATTGCAAGTCGCTAGCATTTGAAACTTTCGGGATGCATTTGATAAGTTATCGGAAGCACTTTCCTAAAACGACGCTTCAATACGCTTAAAATAAAAAAATTGAACCTTGACACCTAGAAAAGTCAGGGAAATTCACATTTTTCCTCAAATGTCAGGGAAGTTCTAACTTAAGCCCTAACAAGACGAACGAACTTAACGAAGTCTTACGAACTTTGTTTGTTGACAATCTCAAAATCAAGAAATATTGATAAATTGAAGTAAGCTCTGTAACATTTTTTCTATTTTTCAATCGCAGACGGCTACATTGAATATAGAGGTTATGCATATAGGCTCTAACTCGTTACAGAGCATATGAATTTAAGCGATCCGTGTAATTGGCTTACATAGCTTAATATCGAGGATTCGAGGTTCTCCTGCAATTTTAAAACGATTCCGTGTTTTGTTATGGCTGAATTGAAACGAATTACTCCAACTGTTAGAGATGCCATCATTTCTCAGTTCAACCATTTCTTGAAAGATTTGGATTCCAGAAAAGATGATCTTCTTTTTGATTTCAAAAAAGAAAAAGTTGGATTACAGTGAAAGTCTGAAAGAAAATATCAATCGGAGACCACTTTTCGATTTCACCCTAACAATTTTGCTGCATGGACAAACAAACATAGTACGCGGCTTTACTATCAGTTCTGACGCGCTCCTCGACCAACAAGTCAGCGAAGGTATTGTTCGCACGAGGGACCTTGTATGACGGTACAAGATGAACAAAATGTCTCCATGAGATACCCATCTCCAAAGTGATGCCTTAAAATTGTCAAGCTGCACGTACAAGGTGCCGTCTGTACGTGGAACAGGAGAGAAGTCTATCAACAGTTGTTGAATTGAAAGGCGCAAATGAGCGCAAGCGGAAAACTTTGCTGCAGCAAATTGATATCAAAACCAAGAGACTCAAAACGATTAAAAATCTAAACAGGAGCTCAATTAGACCGCCAATGCATTGACATGTGATGCCGAAAGAAGAATTGATATTATGCTGCTGACTCAATCAAAAGCGTTACGAAAGCGAACAGATGAATTAACATGAGAAGCAATCTCGTTAGGGCGAGATATTGACAATATTGATGTTTTTCCTTGTTTTTGTTGTCACTCAAAATCATTTTTGTGTGAGTAACTGAATTTCATCAGAAAGAAAGCATTCTGATGCATATTAACACGTTGTATATTCAGCTATCGAAATTTTGATATTTTTCATTGTTAAATGAGGTAACATTTTTATGAAATTCCGTTACCGGTAGCGGAATTTCAAATGTTTATCAAGTCATAAAATCACATAAAAGCTTCTCTCACGCTGGTTTCTATCCCGATCCCAATACCCATTTGACATGCCATCTTTCTATGAGTATTTTCGTTTATTATCAGAACCGATAATTTCATCCTTGGTTGAGAATTTGCAAAACAATACCTATCACCTAAATGTAGGCCTACTGAGTCAATACTTTTGTTGATTTAGGAAAGCAAAATGATGAAATTGTTTGAAGTAGAAATAAAAAAATAAATATAAATAATATAACTCTATCAGGCATGAAAATATTCCGGGTTTTTGGAGGGGAAATGAAACATTTTTGTGAATCGTAAAATAATGCACTAAAATTTACGTACCCCCCTATACCTAACCCTAACCACACGTCTTGCCAAACTTGTCAATATTTTGTCATTTATCACATTCTTTGTTTTTCAATTTTTTTTGACTTTCCTATAAATTGCACTTAAATAGACATGGATTCAAAAATTTTCGCGCTACGCGATTATTTTCAGATATCTATTTTCAGCTCCGCAGGCTGCTCGCCATGAATTTTTGGATCTATTAGATTTTCCGGGTTTTTATTTTCAGTCCATTTTCATGCCTGCTCTATAATTAAGGATGCATTGCTGTCTGTGTAACTATACGTAACGTAGGTACACAGCCTACTACTGAATAAATTTTGACGTACTGAATATTTTTGACCGCATCTGCACCCTTGATATGAGGCCCGCCGAGCAAGCTTTGTCCGCGGACAAAACGGGTAAGAAATGGACATCCGTCGGTCTTCCATTAACTCACACTTTTGTCCGCGAGACTGCGGATAAAGAACGGCAGTATACGAAAATCCGTCGGGCTTCCTTTTCTCGGACTTTAAATTCATGATTTACGGACGCTTCACGGAATAGAAACGGTTGCGCATGTCCGGAAATTTCCGTGTAAATTCTGATATAATATACATACTTGTTCTGCTTAAACTTATCGAATGCTACTTGATCCGTTTATCTTTTAGTCCTCTTTTTGGTTTTATCAAACAACATCTAAGTCGAACGTTTGCTGAAAGCCTGGATGCAAATCACATTCCAGAATATTTTGTGGTCTAGCGATGAATTGAAAATCGATGATCTGTAATTCGGCATCTTGTTTTAAGTATTATTAAATCGAAGCGTTTAGTTTTATGCTTCATTGCATTATATGTTTTCTACTTTTGCCGAAGTGTGCGAGAGTACACCGTAAGGCCGCCAGAATTCGAACGCGTGCATAATTTCGGACAGGAATAATTATATTTTGCGTGGGAAAATGTAATAACCAGGGCCAATTTCTCCCCCCCCTTTGCTATTTTTTATAACTAATGATTTCAGTGAGCATAACAAGTAAAGAACATCGCCGTGCATGAATTGCGTTCATTTCAATTTCTTTTTCCTATATCGAATCCTTGTGTGGTGCATGTCGTGGGCGATCTTGGAAGTTATAGTTTGTGAGTTGATGTCCAATTCATTTTTGACGGGCGGTAATGTCAATCATGAACTGCGTCTTGCTAGGGCAAAACTAGTCCAACTCTGTTTACTATACAATTGCCTTTGGTTTTGTGATTCAGCTGAATGCAAATGGCTGACGCGCGAATTTTCTGTTTGACGCGGATAAAGCACTTTTTCACACACGGGACACGCATTTTCAAGCTTCGCAATGTTTTGCTATCTTGTGATTCGATCGCCCCCCTTTTCGCTTACGTGATTGGCCAGGCCGTGAAGCGCAGTCAACGCCGGCAACTATGCAGAGGGAACAGGGAACAGCCGATACATTTCTCTTCACAATTGCAAGGCGACGGTCCGACTGAGAAAGTGGACTTGGATTATCTCAATGTCTCACCCGTTGAAAGTGTGGTATGTGATTCTCTATCAATGCTTAATTATATATCTGCATTCAGTGTGGTGTTGCAGTTTGGAGAACAATTCAACGTCGTCTAATGGCATTCTCACACCGATTATATTCCTCACAATCTAAATTAACTGACTGTACATCTTATGCCGTGAATAATTTTCTAGTCAGCCTGAATCCAGGTCTCGAATTATGCACTACATTCAATGAAAAATTGGTTCCATCCCTGGGAGAGGTGTGATGATCTTGGGTGAGTCCTAGTCGTGGCCATTAGTTTTCCAGACCCCAACAGATGCAAGACAACGAAAAACACCTCAATGAGTTGTCGACTTACTTTCCATCCTGCCATTGTCCCATTAGATTACATGTCTTCCTGCATCCAACGATATGGACACAATGGTGAGCTCGGAAAATTTCCTAATTAATTTCTATTTGGCAGTCATGTTTTCTTTAGAATGTCGCATCATCCCACATTGAAAAACAAGCAGGGCTCTTAATTAGTATAGGCCTAGGCCTAATATTGTAATGTAATATTTGATCTTATTGTTAGCAATAGGCGTTATGGATTCATGCGATTTGACTAGTTTTCCCAGTTTTGGGGCGCAACGTTCCACATTATAATGATTGACATGGTTGACTGGTTACACTACAATGTGGTATAATCAATTAATTCCAACTAAATTCCACTCACAAGACACCCAATGGAAAACTACCACAACTGGTATTTTTTTTTTTCACTAAAAAACGTTGAAAAAGAAAAAAAAATTTTCATTCGTGTTTACGCAATACGTATGGAATTGAAAAATTATAAGGATTGATCTTTTGGGGCATTAAGTAGATTTCATCAAATATATTTCAATGCAAAATTAATTCCATCACCGTATGGGACAAACGTGGAATTCCTATATACATGATCGAAGTCCTTACAACATCCAAGCAAGTAAGTGAAATATACGAAATATGGCATAACAAGATGACAGACATAAGACAAACCTAATATAGAGACACAAGCCAGGGCTGTGGAGGCGGAGGCGTAAAAAATTGTCCTCCTACGGATTTCGAAATATTAATGAATGATGTGATTTGATATAATCCTATAATTTGATGCATATATTTGATTTTATTTGATTATACATTTGTTATAGATGCAAAATTTTTTATATGGCCACCTACCTAATATAAAAAAATTTACTGAATGAAGTATAGATACCGTGCATGTCCTTCCATTGAAATAGAAGTTTCCAAATTAGGGTTTATTACTATAACCCGTACAAGTAATTTCATCAGACCGATCCGTCTGTAGTGTATTTAGTAGTTGTTAAGTGTCACCGCCCGCCGGCCGCTCGTATATTCTAAAAAATCCTATGAAAACATATGGTGCGGAATTCGGCTCGTTGTTGATTTATTTTTTACAGGTTACCTTCGGTTTATTGGGGACACCATCACACGCCGTTTCTTTGGACTAATGAATGAGGAATTTTTCCATTAATTAGTGTGTATTGTTGAGGCAACAGCTAGCCGACCATATCTGTGAAGTAGAATCCATTAAAACCTTTTTCTGATTTAATGAAATGTAGATCTAGGGCTGGTTTGAGTGAGAGACATGAACTCATAGGGAAATCGACCATAATCCGATCTTATATATGAACGTCATATTTTGTTTATGCATTACTTTACCAGACATACGAGGAGGGTATAAGCTATGCGCATGATGTTTCATGAAAAATGGATTGGCCATTGCCACTCCGAATTATTTAACAGATACTATAGAAGGCTACTACTACAGTTACGTAGCCTTTAATAGTACTGTTTTCAATAATTCGGATTGAGTGCATTGAATCAGGTTGGGTAACTGGGGTTCAAAAAGAAAGATGAAACATCTCTGACAGCAGTACCCAACCAAATTTGTAGACTACTGTAGGCCTACCGTGTTAAGAAATGGCAAGATTAATCATCAGTGTGTAGAACTAGACCGACAACGAAAAATTAATTTTATCGTATAGCATCATATCACGTTTATACCATGTTAATATTACAACTACAGTATATGGTATATATTCTACTATATTATTGCTCAATAGGTCTGAGGCGGAGCGCACTTTTCAAATAGACCGCCTCGAACACAGCCTTGATAGGGACATGCGTAAAGACAGTGAATACATTTGAATCGATGTGTCAGTTCATGCATCGAATTCATTTTATAATTCTAAAAAATTTCTGTCGGATGTTAACATCTACTAGGGACTGACTGGTGAAGGGCTTTTTTATACTACCGGTGTTTTAGGTAAGTTTTAATGAAAATTCGTTTTCTACCAATGTTGAGCCTTTGGTTTTTAGCGTTTTTTTTTATTAATGGACCAAACAGCGTAGTGAAAATCTCGGGTGTCAAAGATTGGACCCGTAAATTTCTTTTATCAACGGTTAACTGATGTGAATTAGTCAATCCGTTAACATGGGTAACCGACAGACAAACAACATTATCTTGCTGCGATAACATAACATTTCAAATAATGTAATTAAGTGGCATGCGTATAAAAATACGCCTACTACCAAATTGAAGATAATTGAGTGTAATAAAAATTAGCAATATTTACTTGCTAATATTATTACTGGAATATTTTATCATAATGTTTTACTGCACATTTATGTATCTCTTGTTTTCGACTTAACTTATCTTAAAATGCTGGAATAAGTTAATTTGAACAGGGTCATAATGAATGAACCGATTAGCGATTGGTTGATCGCTCACATCAACTACTATAAAGTCAAATTAAAGCTAATTTAACTTCAAAGAGCCGCAAAGTCTTAAGTCCCCAAGTCTCCTTACTCGTATGCCAAATATACCTTGCTATGATTACAAAAATATAGATTCTTATTAACCATGTATGAATGAAACTTCTTCAAGAATTTTTAGGTATTGATGACACACAGGTGGTTGTAAAAATTTAATCAGCACTTTTCTTTTATTCATTAAGCAGTGGCACAGCGTTTTTCACCTACCATGTATCACTCAAATTCTCGTAATAATTTCCCCTCTTAACACATGCAATGATGATTATCAAAAATATCCACTCTTCAGTGATTAAGGTGATTTCAGTAGACTTCTTAATTTCAGTTCAATTCCTTTGGAAGAAAAGTTGGTGAAGCTGGAACGTGTTGATATTGCAAATTCGCCTGGAACGCCTTCGTTCTGATAGCACTAATTTCTCCAGCCAAATCAACTAATCATCTCAGGTTCAACCGTTGTTAAGGTTACTCGCAAAGTGTGCCGACTCATTGCAACCGGACGAGTTGATGCAATTTTTCATCCGAGACGGAACAAGTTTTCAAGGTGGAAATTCTCGAAGAGATGTTTTACCAACATCAATTCCGACACTTTATCAAGTTGTGGAATATCCGTATTACGAGTATGTGCAAACCTGGCCGGAAATTATGATCAAGTGGTGTCACGTGTGATCGAAAAGCGTCGAAAGAACGAGTGTCACAATTAATATCAACACGACAATGCCTGACTCCGATGAACAGAGGGAAGAAGAATCTCAGAAATTGTATTAGTTCATGAACTCTACGAAGAAGTCGTAGCTCACAGACATTCGAATTTACATTCACATTGCTATATTTGAGTCATCTATGAGCACTTCTTAAAATCTTTCCGTCGTGTATTTTATGCAAGATGTGCACTTGAGGTGTAATGCTAGTGTTTTCTTGTACCGGGTAACGTTAGATAAAGGTACATTCTATTGTTTTATATACTCACATTCGTCGTTTTACATCAAATTTCGTCCATTGTTTCATTTATCAATCTAGTAATTCTTTTTTATATGTGTTTTGATCATATGTATTTCTGTACGAAACTTCAATCATTTCCACCTCACACATTTACATTACAGTAATGCATGGGAAGTTTGTAATCGTTGCCAAAAGGGAAAAAAATTCACTGTGAGACTTATTTCCATTTCAAACGCCATTCGACAGTTACTGTTTCAATGTTGAATAAACGTTCAATTAATTCGCACGTACGCTATTAGGGCCTATATGATATCATTACAATAGTATGTTTTGGGTATTGAAAGTCAATGATAAGTAAGTTTTTTCGTGTGCCATTTGTAGGATGATGCTTGTACTTCATTTGATAGGTTAACAAATTAAAATTGGATATAGCAATTATTTACCCTGTTTTTAAATTATGAAATAAAGATTTGCAATAATCCGTCTAGTATGAAATATAAAATGATTTTTCTTCCTACATACCTACTAGTTAAAACGGCTCTTGCCTTAGAAAAACATGTCAACTTCGCACAATAAGACTACCAATAGGCTAATAGTAACATTGCGCATTGCCCCATGAATGTTAACATATTCCCATTTTGGCAAGGTTTACAAGCTTTCCAGACAGTCGATAATTGTTTTACCCTTGTTATTTGTTTAAACGAATGTTAAATTGTTGGTATACATATTTCTCAAATTTGTCGTCTCTGGTGATTCAACAGATATCTCGTGTTTAAAGTTGTTGGTTTTTCCTTGAAATTTTACAAAAACAAATGGGATAGCTTCGTGAGGACTGGACCACTTTGTTTTTTGTATTTTAATTCGAAATTGCCGATTATAACTATGACTTACCTGTCTTATATTTTCGGAAGCGCTAGATATTTGTAGAGCCAATTCGTTCAACATCAGTTGAAACATTGGCAATTTATCTGTAACAGTTGATTCCGTAGACTTAGCTCGTACAGGACCCGCTTATCCTAAGTAATCTGTCCGTTCGCTACCCGTCAACGATCTTAAAACTTGTCCGTTGGACTCCGTATTTAGTCCGTCAGAGTCCATTAATTAGTCCGTTCGAATCCGTATGTAGGTCAGTCCGAGTCCATAATTAGTCCGTCAGAGTCCATAATTAGTCCGTTAGAATCCGTAATTAGTCCGTTGGTTATCTGTGGTCAGTCCGTTCAGAATACGCGCATTCATTCATATCCGTCAACTGTCCGTCAGATTATTTTAATGCGGCAAATAATGTCCGCTATTGTTCCTTTGAAGTCCGTTCTAATGCCTTAGGCTACCCGTTCTTTGTTCCTTCATTTCCGCCCTATGTCCTTGTGATGTCCCCGGCGGACAAAATTTGTCCACCGTTTACTATCCGTTAACTGACCGCGAACGGACACCAAAAAGACATTCAGCGGACTTCCGCCGGATGACTTTTTGCTCGGCGGGGGACCAATGTCCACTTTCACAGAAACGTCTACTGTGAAGAAGACCAAGTTTTTGCATAACCACGCTAATACTGCATCCTGTAGTCATGTTGAATGCTATCGAGATTCAGGTTAACAAACTTAGTTACGATTGCGATTCATTCATCAAGCCGTTTAAATCTCAAATGTTTCAAACATGCACTCCCACATCAAAGTGCTTGCTCCCTTCAATGTCATCAAACCGTAAATGATTAGCGTTCTTATAAATGAACCAGAGATCGGGTTGCTTTTCAATCATGGAGAATTTTCCAATATGGGGACAATGAAAGGAATAATTTTTAACACTATCGGACTTTTTGTTTATTTCGAAATAATAGTCTGCCGATCCAAGGCCAAGGCTTTGACTGATCTGCTGTAGAACTCGCCCGCGGTGGATAGCCTCTTATGACTAGAGCCTGGCAAAATTTCTGAAGATGTGATCTCACTTCATCAGAACTTCATCAGAACAAATACGTCGAATCCGTAAAGCCTGAGAGTAAGCGATGGGGATTTTATGAGTTATTGGATGGCAAGTCAAAATGAAAAAATGTCTGGTATCTGTCGGTTTTGATGTACAAGGGTTGCAAGTCTGTTTGTAAACTATGAGCCATTTTTGATTACCTTTGTATCTAAGAAGTGAAACGCAATTATCGCACTTTTTCTCAAATATGTGAATTTTATGGTTGGAAAATTAATTGTTCGCATAATTTTCAAAGTCTTGTAAAGGTTTCCCATCCATAATAATAATAATAATATATTTTACCACAAAATCTACACAATGTGCAATCAGAGTGGGGGTACAGATAAAGGTTTTTTTTCAGAGTTATAAAAGAGTGAAAAATAAGGTTTTCAATTGCTTTCTTGAAGCTACGAGGGTTTGTTTCATTCCTCAAATGTAGAGGGAGCGAAATTCCATAATGAGGGTCCCAACGAATTGAAAGGCGCCCCTGGCACCAGCTGTTCTTGATAATGGTTGATGGAGTAAGGGGGCGTCCTTCGATCCTCAGTGACAGAATGAATGCAGAGGATTGCAGCAGGAGTCAACATATCTTTAGAAGGTAAGTAGGTGAATTGCCGTAAATACAATTGTGCACCTAGCAACACACTTTAGTATGTTCGCACAGGTAACCCTTGTTTTTGGCGATAGTCGCACAGGTAACCAATGAAGGAGCTTCGGAGAGTCCAGAAAATGTGACCACGTTTTCAGAATCGACGCACAAATCTGGCACAGGCATTAGTTTGAACTTTTTGGAGAGTCGAATTGATGTTCGAAGTCTTACAACCTGCATAAGCTTAGATGAACACTGCAGTAGTCCAATAACGTGAATACAAACGGAAACATATTAAAGTGTTGGCGTGATGGTCACTTATGTATCTTCGGATTCTATAAAGATTTCGCAGAATAAGAAAAGATTTTTTCCGAATCTGATTGACTTGGGCATCAAACGACAAAAATTTATCAAATTTAACACCCAGCGATTTCACATAATCGGCTTGATTAAGTTCATGTCCTGAGAGGTTGGTGTAATGTCACTAACTCTTTTCCTAGTACCACATACAAACATCTGAGACTTCTCAGGGTTGATACAAAGTTTGTTAGTTTGAAACCAATCAACAAGATGACACAAGCAGTTTTCAAGAACAAATAAACTGTTACGTGAATCACCCATAGAAAAAGAGATATACACATTCGTGTCATCAGCATATGAGTGATGTTTGAGACCATATGATGCAATAATATCCGAGATTGGTTTGGTGTAAAGGGAGAACAAAATTGGCCCCAACACAGATCCTTGAGGCACGCCACACGACAAAGAGGCGAACTTTGGAACATATTCACAAACTTTTACAGCCTGTTGCCTTTCGGACAAGTACGACTTAAACCAGTCTAAAAAAATCCATGCGTCCATATCCTGGAAATGTCATCTATATAGCGCCACCATACCAAAGGATTTAATTGTGTATTTGACAACAATTGGCGTTCAACCCAATCTATAAAAAGAATAGCATAATTAGGCGCCATTTTGGTACCCATAGCAGTTCCTTGCACCTGGGTATAAAAACCCATATAAAATTGAAAAGTATTCATTGTAAGAACCAATTTTGCCAGCTTCAGTGAAGTATCTGAGCTGGGATATGAATTCCCTTTCGTATTTAATGCTTCACGCATTGCTCTTAGTCCATCACTATGAGGAATATTCGTGTATAGAGAATTGACATCGGCCGTCACAAGGATGAAATCAGATGTAAGCTCTTTTCAGACTTTCTAAACTTCTTGATGAAATCCCGTTGTAACATCTGAATGAATGAGTCACATTCTAGCCAAGGGTTTAATTTGTGAAATCGATGTAGTGCTTATTTTCTCTATCACACTTG
>CAJQUW010012073.1:0-95487 GCA_907163375.1 Prostheceraeus crozeri | reverse complement strand
GTCATAGGGTAGAGTTAGGAAAGGACTAGCAATTCTCCTTCTTTGATTTGCGTTTTGATGTAGCATTCTTCTCCGACTTGCGCTTCGTACCACTGCTGTTAAGGATTTGATCAATTATGTCGTCCACGTTGGGTGGTTTCGGAATATATAGGATGGATTCCATATGCATGGAGAGAGAGGCTATTTTATTATCCTTGTGTCGACCATAATATAGCCCATTCACTTTGAAAAGGATATCCCAAGTACCTTCTCCGAGCTCATCACATCTGATGGGTATTGAATGATCTCCATCCTTCTTATAGTAAGTACACCAATGTGATACCGGTAGGCAAATGTGATTACCATCCCAAATCTTTCTATAGGGAGTATCCTTGTCATCTCTCGCCTTCCACTCTTGAGCAAGAGGAGTAGGAATGTCCATATTTAATGTCACGTACTCCTCAATAATATCAAGTTGGTGGCGAATGTACGGACTCACGGGGATCAGTATGTAGTCCCCATACTGATTGTGCATTATCTTGACATCCGTGGAAGGGAGCATTCCCGTTTGGAGTACTACGCTATGATCATCATAACGCAAGGCTTGTTTAAATTTACGCTGTAGCGGTGTAGGATTATGTACCTTGGATGTTTCTTCCACTGGCCTCAGTTGTAGATGATCTGACCGTAGCGAACCTTGTAACGTTTGACCGCCATTTTGTCCTACTAGTGCAGCAGATGGAGTAGATGCCTGAAAATGAAAAAAGATTGTATTAAGTTTACGTTCAAGGGAGGAGAGGGAGGGAAGTAGCGACTTACCATTTTAGTTGGATAATAGAACAGGGAACTAGAGAGAGAGAGAGAAAATGTGCGTCCGTCACTCGTGTGATTCAACGATGGAATGATTCTCACTGTGGAAGGCTCGCTATTTATAAAGAAATGCTTGATTCTCATTGGATGATGATCCTCATTGGACAATAACATCAAGCTGATTCGAAATCTAACTCTGTCGTTTTTCGCCAATGTCCCAAAATCTTAAATGGCGTCTCACATCTAAACGAAGACAGATAGGAACAAGCCGTTTGTTTCAGTGAATTTGTCTCACTCTTAGCTTTCAAACGAGCTATCGCACGACAAAATCCGTCCACTGGAAGCCAAAATCGAAGCAAGCTGTCCAGAGGGGGGGGACGTCAGTGAAATTTCAAAATTTGATGAAAAATGTTTTGGTGACGGTCCCAGGTCGAAATTCCACACTTTGGAAAATTTTTAATTTTTCCCATACAAAGTCACTCTGACACTTAGGATTTTTTCAGGTGAGCTCCGACCTAAAATCTTGTAACCGCTCTAACTTTTGAACGGCTGCTCCGATTGACTCGCAACCAAAAATGTGGTCGAGCAGTGTTTCATCCTCTTTCCAATGCAACTCGAACGAACAAAAACCGTCCACTAGAACCAAAGTTAGAACAAAGGGGGGGGACGTCAGCGAAAAATTTTTTATCTCCGATTGCTTTCAAATTCACCATACAGATGCAGAATTTCACGCTGAATCCGAATCTGGCCTCCGTTTCACCATCCAAGACAACCTAGGCGGTCGCCCATGTCAACCTAGACGGTCGCCCACGTCAACCTAGACGGTCGCCCACGTCCACCAGGCGGTCGGACCCATTCACCCGAGTCTCACACTCTGTCGTTCCAGAGGGGGGGGGACGTCAGCGACTTGGCTCGGCCAACCTGGACGGCACACCACGACACTGTCGTTCCAGAGGGGGGGGACTCAGACACGACGGCGGCCATCTTGCGCTATCCAGTATTTGTCACTTGCTTACTACTAATAGCGAATCCTATACTCAAAAGACTCCCTGCCTAGGGGAAGCATAATGCAATTGCAGGATATGATTGTTGGCATTTGAAACGGGCACATTTCAGCTCATTTCGGTAACTATGCTGTTGGAGTGTCAGCGATGAACTCGAATGGTCGTGTCATTCTGCAGTTGACATGTCTATACTTAATATGATTAGCTTCTTGATCGGTCAAACCTAAATCACCATTCTATTCAGCGCTTACTTCATAATAAGTTATTCTTGATATAAATCATCAATTACAAGAATGATCAGGTAAGGAATAAAAGGTGGATTATTAAGCATCAGCATATTGAGCTCCCGAGTATTCTTAAAAATAATTCAAAAGACTTTGAAACTTGATATTTTACCACGATATAATTTGAGAAAATGATATTTAAAAAACTCTTGATTTTGCGAAATTTTTAATGCTTTTTTCATATTGTCATTTTTCAATTTGATCATGTCAGAAAGGAAATAATGTTATAAGACATTTTACCACATTTTCATATTTGTTCGATAATTTCTGTTTGAAAGATGTTAATCCATAAAATTGTTATTCACTATCTGATGAGTGCGGAAACTCGATTATCCCCAGGTTTTCAAATTCGTCTAAAATCTGCAAAAATATATCAATCGTCACCAAGCTTCGGGTAGACGTAGGCCTACTTAAGCATATTTTCTACCTACATCAAAACTTTATGCAGATCGGACAAGTACTTTTTGCATTATAGATGATAACGTGAAGCGCAGCGATGTCAACCGCTTCATTTGACTTCGTCTATTCGACGCATTATTGTTGATCGTGTGTACATTGTTCTCTCTCCATCTCCCTCTTCATCTCATCCACTACTGCCATGTAAAATCTTCACATGACCACTGCCTCGCCACAACCTTTTTTAGTTGAAAAAATGTTAGTGTAAGGGATCTGGCGTGGTCATCATCGCTTCATGAGTTGTCGGGGAATGACTTTGTTGACCTCATCGTGCGCTTAATATCTGGCCTGCAGAGACAGCATGCAGTTTAAACATAATGCTGCTATTTCTTAACAGGGATAAGACTTAGCAAATCTAAATGAATGTCAGTAAACATATGAATAAGTCACACGATCACTTAACTAATAGCACTTCAAGTTTTCGTGCTTTTGATTAAATTTAACAGGTTATCAGCAACTTTCAAAACATGCAATTTTCCTAAATTTTTTGAATCCTACATTTTCACTCATCGTAATATTTTTATTGCATAAAATGATTGAGATTGATCATATTTTCTCACCTTGGTCTGGAATCTTGTCATGTAAAAGAGAATTCGATCTTGATAGCCGTCCCTTTTCCGCGCACGTGATAAAGAAGGCTCGATTCCGCATCTTGTTTGACAGGATTTATAGGATATGATCTCTTCCTCACTTGTTTGACGGAAATGCAATCCTTCACGACGCTACAAAGTCAGGTGAAACTTGAAGACAGCAATTGTAAATTAAGTTCGCATTGGCTTTCCGTTGAAAGTCATTGAGTAACTGCAAAGCGAATATTAACCGAAACAGTCCATCAGAAAATGACTTTGTTTCACGCTGCTAATGCCGAATTCCGAGTTTCGACTCGACACCCAAGTGCTATCAGCTTAAAGCGTGGCGCATTAATACGTTTGGCCAAGACTGCAGTAAGAGAAGACGTCGTTGATCGATCCATGGTAGCATAGCAACTTTGCATGAATAGATTTCTGCGTCACGACTGCTGACTCACTCACCTCCTATCCTCCTATATTGTACGCATATGCCAGACTTCAGAAAACTCAGATGGTTTAACAATAACATTGTTGGTGAAATTATGAAATTCAATGAAACCCGGACTGAAGAGGGATGGATCTTGATACCTAAATTGACAACTGCCATGATAGTCGATTGTCAATCAAGAAAGTACATAACTAATTTCTACAGTACGAGGAAAATCATCGGTACTACATGGACTATAAGCTTTCGATAAGCTGCTTTCACAAGTGTAATATCATTCCGAATACTAAGCTCTACGCATGATCATTTTAATGTTTATACCAGAGCCTTAAATAGTACTAAAATTATTTTGATGAAACACATGCATCAACTGGCCATTTAAACATCACTTTTCCTACGCTATCACGTGTGTCTATACAGGCCTTTTACAACAACACAACTGTAATCGTGGGCTATCAACTATTCTCGCGTTTAATATGCATTGATCCGGTGGACATTAAAATACACCAAAGTTACGTGTGACAAAAATATTTAATTGACTGGGATAAGTAATGAAGCATTTAACATTTTTATGACAATGGCCCAGATTGGATTTGTATATCTACTAATCTGCCTCATTTCAAACGAATCAAGCAATTAAAGCAGCAAGAGCTTATTAGCTGTTCAAAATTATTATGCCGCTTAGGAAACCTTGTCTGATCATTTAACGCCGTGAGAAGTCCTTCAAGCTGATGACGCTTGATAAAAACCGAAAAAAATATTCCTTGCTTAGCCAATTTAGTAGGTGCTTGATGTGCCCAGTAGGTAGTGATGCAAATGGAAAATTTTCCAGAAAATTTTCCAAAAAATTTTCCGGAAAATTTTCCAATGGAAAATTTTGAAATTTTTTTTCGGTGATTGACGTTTTTGCCATTGTTTTGGAGACTTGTTGCAGTCGTTTGAAAAGACTATGTAATATTCAAAGACCGAACACTTCTCTATCATCCCTGCATTTCAACTTTTGGAACCAACTGCACCCTCCATGTCTATTTCAGATCTTTCCAACTGAATATCAGACATTAAATGGATTTCAGATTTCTCTAATTGAATTTCAGATATCTGTCAGAAACTCAACTTTGAAAGGATCTTAGATTCAACTGGAGAATCTCCAATTCATCTGGAAAAGTCTGAAATTCATTTAATTAGATCTGAAATCGATTGGGAACTATCTGAACCATCTGAACCAGCTGGAAATGGAATGTGTAGTTTGTCCTCCACGAAGATATCAGACAATACTCCAGAAGTTAGAAGCTATCATATACGTAGATATTCTTCTAATCATCAAAGATATCTTTAGTTTCCAAATGTCTCACGAGTCTACAGTCTTTCTGTATCTTCCAATATATGGTCGCTCATGTATAATGCTGTGTTGAACTGTGTGCTTGTGCTTCACATGTTCATCAACACATGGAGAATTTGTATCATTGCCAATGCAATCAAGGCTGCATAATAAAGATAAGCTTTCAAGCCATAAACAAACTCCCAAATAAAGTAAATTATTTTTGCTCCAGATCTTTCACAATGCTTGAAATTATACCTCTATGTAAAGGAAAAAATTCACGTTGTCCCAAAAGATGTCTGTGTTATAATATTAAAAATGGCAACAAATTGCCACAAGCAACTGCTGGCAAAGGAATGCTCGAAAATCCGCGGACGGGATTCGTATTGCTACGTATATTTTAATCGAAATGATATGATGAAATCAAGATTTTTAGAACAATTCTATTGATGTGTCTATGCCTCAGCTGTGATAGAAAACGTAAACATTATATCACAAAAATTCAAATTTCTTCATTTTTCAAAATCGTTTTATTCAAAATAATGATCAAACTCACCAGTTTTATAGACCCATTCTATTGGTGTGTAGCTGCCTCGGCTGTGGAAGCGGTCAAAGCATGGCCTATCACAAAAAATCAGAATTTTCAAAATTTTCCAAAATTTTCCGATTTTTTCCAAAATTTTCCAATATTTTCCAAAATTTTCCGTGGAAAATTTTGATTCAAAATTTTCCGGAAAATTTTCATCACTACCAGTAGGCATATGGTAATCATGCCATAGCAAACTTTGCCTAATCAATTAAGTAGGCGCTTGATATGGGCCTACTAGGCATATGGTAATCATGCTTTGCTTAATCAATTTAGTAGGTGCTTGATATGTGCCTAATAGGCATATCGTGGTTTTGGGTTATATTATGTCGCCTACTAAGTTTACCGCGCGCGTGCCATGACGCTTAGCAAGCAAAACATAATTTTTTTACTCGGGTAAAATATGGCGCAGAAATTGCTCGCACTTCCATCATGTCTGAAATGGATCTGAAGTTTGCTGCCATTGAAAAGTCTATTTATAAAGCTATCGATGCTAGACTTGAAAAGCTTTCTGAGGTTTTTGACAGCAAGCTGAACGCCCTTGAACTGGATGTTTAATGCTCTCTTCAGTCTCTTGAGGAAAAGTTGGAAGAGAAAGAATTAAACTTCACGTCCTTAAGGACAGAATTTCATTCTCTAAATGACCACCATTCAAAAAACTTGATTGAACTGAAAAATTCCTGTGATATGGTTAAAAAACAACTGTTATCAATTGAGTCAAAGAAAAGAAAGAAAACGTTTATAATAAATTTCCCTGAACGCAGTAACAGCAACGAAACACTCGATAGTGTACTGAATGCCGTTGCAAGACCACTGAATCTTGAACAAGAGCTTGTCAACATAAAACAAGCTCACAGAATTGGTAAACCTCGTGCAGATGGGAAACCTAGACTTATATTAGTAAAAACCTCAGAGAAGACTGCTAAATTGTTCTTGAGCAGGGCTCGTCTATTGAAATTTGCTGACAGACCCATGAACACTGTTTTCATTCAAGAAAACTTAACATCTGCAGAGAACGAAAAGCTGACTGAGCTACGTAGACGCGCATACGAGCATAGACGAAGCAATCCTGATGATACGGCATTCGTCCGAAGTAAATCCGACATGGTGGAGTGATCATTTGGGCAAAGAAGAACTTGCAGCCATCTCAACTGTCCCTCCCGTCAATTCCAGAAATTGAGGTGTGCAGTATTCGAACTAATTCTCCTACACTCATCATCATCGGCGTATACTTACCACCTGGCATGGACAGCCTCAAATTCAATTTCGTCTGCGAGAGCCTTTCAAGTTTGATAGATCATCATCTAAACGAGTTGCCCTTTCATCGTCGCTGGAGATTTCAATAGATACGATAGACGCTTCCTGACCTCAAAGTTCTCGTTGTTCAACATCGTGAATGGCCCTACCCGCAAAGAAGCGATCCTTTATCTGATACTTATAGACGAATCCCTGCGAGCAAGCTACGACGGAAACATGGTTGTGATAGGTCCACCAATCGGAAGCTCGGACCACAATGACATTTTTGCAAGATCGAAAAAACCTGTAAGACTCCGCGAAGTAACAGAGCACCTGGTGTATGACTTGCGTGAATCGCATGTACTTGAATTTGAACAAAAGTTTTTGTCAAATGACTTCACCCATTTCTACTCTTGCACTGACGTTAATGAGAAATGTGGCATTTTTTATGAATACATGCATGAAGCTTTGAGCACGATTCCTCAAAATCGAGTGCTTATGACGAACGCTGATGCGGTTTGGATGACTCCTTTGGTAAAGTTATTAATTGATCGACGCTGGGATGCTTTCCGCAAGAGAAACTGGGGATTATACAACGTCCTCAAGGTCAAAGTTCGGGATCAAATATTCAGAGCAAAAGCGGCGTTTTTCAAAGACAAGTCTAAGTCCGTTAAAGGAATGTGGTCATACATCAAAATGGAACGTGGTTCTTCCAGTAATTGTTTCGATTGCTCCCTTTCGTCCTCCAGCTCTGAGGTTGCCAATAATTTCAACGACTTTTTTTGTAGTTCAGTGAACCCTTCCTCTACGCTTCCCATTCAAGATATTGCTGATGACAACTGGTTCCCTTTCTGCAGTGTCAAAGAAATTTGGAAGATTCTTTCTCATATTCGTCCGAAGGCTACTGGCAGTGATAGTGTGCCTACCATGCTATACAAGAAATCTGCACTTATCCTTGCTGAAGCCATACACCACTTAATAACAGTGTGTGTGCATCAAAGGAAATTCCCTTCAATGTGGAAAATAGCTGACGTCGTACCGATACCGAAAATGAGCAATGCATCAATTGCAGAAGCGCGACCCATCAGTCTTCTACCAATTCCAGCGAAGATTCTCGAAAGAGTGCTCCTAAATGACTTGAGACCAAGACTTTCACAGCTGCTAGGTGATTCCCAATTTGGCATAAGAAGGGGATCGTCAACGACTCATGCCATCATAGCGGCACATGAAACTCTCACCACTCATTTCGACAACCCTGAGATTGGGGCCACAGTGTTTATAAGCTTTGATTTTTCGAAAGCGTTTGACAAGATTGTGCATCGAGACTTTCTTTTCAAGGCAAAGGCTTCAGGCCTTCCTTCGGGATTTGTCCTTTTCTTGACAGATTATTTGAGAGATCGCAAGCAACGAGTTCGTTACCGAGGAAGTAGAAGTCAGGCAAGAGATGTAAGCAGTGGTGTCCCTCAAGGGTCCATGCTCGGACCTTATCTATTTGGGCTCTACGTATCATCTCTACAGCCACAATCCCCAAGAACATGTTTGATGAAGTACGTGGATGACATCTGTCTATCTGTTGGGATTAAAAAGGGCGAAGCTCGTCATGACATCGATACTCTCAACATCGAAATTGACAGTGTGGCACAATGGTCATCAGAGAATAGCCTGTCCTTGAACATTCAAAAGACCAACGGCCTTATAAATTACCGGGGTCGTTTTAACGAATTCTTCGACGTCGAAGCCTCTATACCCTCTGTCCAATTCCAAGAGAAAATCAAATTTCTAGGAGTGATACTCGATCATTCCTTTGGTTGGAAAAGTCACATTGACTATATTGAAAAGAAATGTGCGCAAAGAATCTAATTTGAGAAGAATGAAGACCTTTACAAGTGATGAACAGTTTATGTGTATTTACTCATCCATCATCCGCAGTTTGATTGAGTATGCCTGTCCAGCCTTTATTGGTCTTTCTGTAGATGATTCGAATCGCCTTCAAAGGATACAAGACCGGTGTCTCAAGATTAAGGGAACTACATGCATTCTTTCGGCAGCAAGTGTTGCTTCTAGACGTCGGACTTTGGCCTTAAACTTTTTCAGCAGTCTGAAGAGTCAAGAAACTTTGATTTCAAAGATGGTGCCTTCTCTTCTGCCGTCCGGTCGGTTTTTGGTACCATATTGCAGAACTACATTGCGCCGAAATTCCTTCCTACCACGAGTGTGCATAATGCAGTCTCAAACATTTTGTGATTAAGATCGCTGTGATGAACTTCAACGTTACTTTATGATTAACTTAATCTCTATTATCTTACTTGATTTTTAAATAGCTTTGTATTTCTGATTCATATTTATGGATTAAATAAACGGATCTCTCTCTCTCTACTGTTGAACCTCGATGTTACAACCAGATCCCTGTCATTCATGGCTGTTAATCAACAATATATGGGTTTGAGGTTGTTAAATCATGCAAAATTCTTGGATTTTTTATTGACTGTGACATGAAATGGGACCTTCAAGTGTCTTCTGTGTTAAAGGTCGCTTCTCAAAGACTCCACATTATCAGATGTCTTGGATGGATTCTGTTATTAAATGATTTGATCATTGTTTATCACTCCATCACAACTTCACTTTTCTTGTATGCGTCAACCGTTTATGGAGCTCTACCTGTGACTTTCCTACATAAGTTTGAGTGATTTCAAAAGTGCAGTCATCGCTTAATTTGTGACTCATCATGCAGGTGTGATGCTTTCCCTGATTTGTCAAATCCTTTTCATAGAGCTGCAGTCAGTTTATTGATATGTTCTGAGACTCATCAGTTGGTTCCTTTGCATCATTTGGTTCCTAAACGACTACCTCACACACAAAAGTTATTTGTTCTTTTCTCTCGTTCCCAAAGACCTTTAAACTCACTTTTACCTTGAGCAACGATCTTATATTCGTATGTTTTTCCACTTGATTATCTTATTTGGTTAATTTTCTATTCTGTACGAGGGGCACTCCAAAAGTTTTGCAATTCGACTAGAAGGCGGAGTTGCCTGACACTCTTCGGTTGTCATATGAAAGTTTCATTCAATAGCCGACAGCACCGCAAGAATCTATTGATTTCATGATCATAGTTCATCACAGTTGATCGTTGGTTTTATCTACTTCAGTCATTTGGCTGGAAGGCAGTCACTACCCATGGAATTGACACGCGAGCAGACCAGGTTACTAATTTGGTACTGCTTCAAGAGCAGGTTGTCTGCACTTGAAGCTCATGGCACGGTGGGTTTTGAGGGGTCAAAATCGATGTATCGACTCCATTCAAAATACCTTCATGAATGGGTAGCCTAGGGTCCCAGAAGTTGTAAAAACTGCATTTCAAAAAAGTCGGTCGGTAGCTTTTTGTTGGACCGTTTTTTCAAAAATGGCGGCCAATTTTTCAGACTTTTGCCCTTTGTTCGAATTATGACTATTTTTGACCCATCTTCATGCACAAGCTCTATTACAAATCCAGTATAAATTGATCAAGGAATATCAGTGTGACATATTATAGGTATGCTGTTGTGTTATTGGCACATAACGATGCCAAATTTTCAAAATGGCGGTCATTTTTTGCTTTTCTGCATTTTTGAAGTTCAGATTATTTATACAAACCTACGAGTTTGCTCATATCATGTTCTCTCGTCACACATCATAATCAGAAGCTATGTTGTCGTTGTCGCTATTTCGAGAGAGACAAAAGCAGCTATTTTGAGGTCGGACGAATATCTATGTCCCATCTAGACATCAACGATCGATGCTCGTTTCAATTCAATGCAACACAGTGATGATTTTGGTATTGTGAAGTCAGCCAAGCAATAGCATGATGCGAGTCAGCATATTGAACACATCAGAAGTTGTTTTCGTCACATTCAGACAAGTATGCCATATGAGCGAATGAACCACAATGCGTGTAGAGAAAAAGTTGGTTTACTATGCCTCCGAAAATCGAAGGAAATGCGAATTCTTACAGAAAATCAGATATTCATTCAAATTTAATGCATTTTGATCCCGATGATATTCGATATCCAGCAGCAGTTTGTGGAAAGTATTCTTTCGGAATATTCTCGAAACATATATGATCACACTATTGAATTACCAGATTATTCATTGATTGGGTGTCCATCACGAACTCGAGATTCTGATTGTGACTGCTACATTTGTAAAATTGCAAAGTCAACCTCAAATCCAAATTTGAAACAAGGCAACGCGTTTCCATGGAAAAAAGCTGAACAGCCATCAGAATCTGGAACTTCTAAGAAACTGTGCAAAATGTCTATCTGAATTCGGAAGAGTAAAAAGTCATCAGTGTACCAAAGATACATTTAAACAGAACTTAAGTGATATTCAGTCCCAAACATCATCGGATGATGAATGTGTGGGTGCTACAAGCCAGTCACCAACCGCAAGCTTTGAGATTTCTTCAAAAAGTCTTGCTCATATTCAAAGTGAGTTAAATCTTTCTCGTAACAAAACACTGAAGCTAGGTCAAGAAATTCGTAAAGCAACGCAGAATCAAGTATCAATTGAACCATTTTTGAAATAGAAGTTGTGCAATATTAGTCATTTTCTCGATGAACAATTTGAAGTGAAAACGTGCGACTTTTTTGATAATTCTGGGGAACAGTACGAGAGACCTGTAGTGTATTGCAAAGATATTCAAAGACTTATCCAAGTGATATGCACAACGAGAGGTATTGACCACGACAATGTTTTTATCAAATTGTCTCTTGATGGAGGCGGAGGCTTTGTTAAAGTCATGATCAGCGTTTTTGCCATCGATGACGAGAATGTGCAACCAAAGACAAGACATCGAAAAGATACTAACACCAGTGTAAAGAAAATTTTCTTGATTTTGATTACTCCCGAAGTGGATGAGAATTATCGAAACGTAGTAAATAAACGAAACCTACTCCAAATGTTCGTGACATTGAAATTAAAAGATCTTGGAGACCGGTGGAAAATTGTTTCAGATATAAAGCTTGCCAACATTATTCTTGGTTTGATGGCCCACGGATCAACCCATCCTTGCAGTTATTGTGATATCAATACAGGTTTCCCGAGCTAGTTCACTCATAATGCATACAAGTTCAAGATACGTCAAGCAATTTCAAAGACCATAGATAGTTGAACCTATTTCAATTATACGTCACTTAAGCTTCAATTTTAATGAAAGCAGGTTCGTGTTAAAGTATTCAAGTTCAAGATAGTGCAACCAATTTCAAAAATAAGGTATGCAGATTCATGTGCAGAAATAATATTTATGATTTAGGAACGGAAGCCCCTTTCATTTCCAATTTCAAAGGGTAAGGTGTTTAGATTTATGTATAGAAATATAAGATATCAATGAAAACCCACTAAATTCGTACAATGAAAACCCATGAAATTCGCATTCAGAACACAGAGTCAGAAAAGGAGCACTATTTTCATAAATGTCGCGACAATTTAGGCACCTGTCCAAGTAAGTAATAATGTGATTCTGCATGCGTGCTACCTTCACACCAGAAATTGTTTGGTCTTGTAGGATTTCTTCCACAATGCCTTGTAGAACAGAAATGCGGTGCTCTGAAACAGGTGTGTGAGTTGGAACATCTGCAATCCTTCGCACTGTTGCTGCCTCGCGCAGCTTCTCTCTCAACCGCAACTTAATGGTGGAAAAGCAGTTTTCAATTGGATTGAGAAACGGAGAGTATGGTGGTATTTTCCGCACGGTTGCTACAAAAGAGGAAGCGTCGATGTGGATGGGGGCGTTGTCCATGATCACGAAACAATTCTCCACCGCTTGTGATTCCAGCACTCGATCCAAATTATCCATGTAGTTACGGAAATCTTGTTTTGTGTTGGTGCCTCGACGAATTTCGTAATAGACGATGCCAACATCCGCAGCAACTGCCAAACACAGATTGAGATTCCGACCACGTGTGAATTGAAGCTGTCGGACAGCTGGTCGACCCACTTGAGATCTGCCCCTTGTTCTCCTTGTGAAGAGGTTGAAACAGGTCTCGTCCACGTACACAAGGGTTCGATCGGATTCCTCCATGTACCACCTAGCGAACTCCTTTCTTAGCAGCTTCACACGATCGGAATTTCGTGCACTTGGGCAGTCCTGTAATAAAGAAGAGAGAAAATGTTGATGTAATGTGCATTGAATGATATTTTGCGTGATATTTTTTACTACATACCTGTAACTTTTTGGTGGATATCAAACGGCCATCTAGTGCTCTGGCAATGGAGGACTCTGAGATCAGTATGGGTGCATCTCCTGCTGCCAGCGCCTCCTTCATTGCCTTCAAGGTCAGGTCCGGCTTCTCTTCAATCATTCGCACACAGCGATCAATAACGGCGTCTGTCACTTTTATGCTTCTCTCCCTTCTTCCTCCTCTCACATCCTCCACGCATCCTTCTTCCTCATATCTTAGGATGATTGATCTCGCAGTGCTTTCTTTTATGTTGAGTGTTTCAGCGGCAGCCTTCCAATCAGCTCCATTTTCGTGAGCTTCAACAAGTCGCTGCTTTAAATCAATGCTGATCTTCGAGTAACGCCCACGAGGTACACCTGGCCTCGGTCCACGAGAGCGGGACAAACTCCGAGAAGCACTCGTGGTGTCATCACTCCATGTGTCGTCTGTGCTGCTCATGATTGGTACAATGTCAGTTGTCAGGCTACAACGTAGGCTAGTCACACAGGATTCAGATACAGTGTAATAGCTTCACAAACTTATATAGTTCTATGATTTATGCAAATAATAGACTGAAATTGGTTCATTCTTTGATCGCAATCGTTTCCATGAACAAATTTTACGCTATCAATGTCAGATTATCAAAAAGTGATAGAATTTATTGATAATTGAAATTGATTGATTAACAATTGAACCTGCTTTGCTTTTCACGAACATGCGAGCGCTATCACGAAGTTTTGTGGCGTATCTTGAACTTGTTTGATCTAACATAGAAATCTGTGACGCTTCTTTGAAGTAGCTTGACGTTGATTGAAGCTGCATGCTGTATCTTGAAGTTGGATGACGTAGAAATGAATTTGTCCGGGAAAACCTGTAAGTCAAAGTTGGATAAAGAAGGAAAACTCAGGTGAGCTAAAATGTTGTCGCGAGTCTGACGTGGAATCATCTTTGAGGAAATACGTTTGCAAATTTTTCATATCTTATATGGATAGACCCTCTATACAGTACATTCATAATATTCTTTGAAGTGCTACTTACATTTTTATAATACGAGTATCAAAGCTAAAAGCTGCAAGCACTATTGCACATGTATAGGTCCTAATTCTAAAGTCTTAGACCTATGATATTGAAATTAATGAACTGGTAAAAGTCAAGTTGTAGTGCTTAACTTATTAACACGTAGGATCTATGACAAGGGAATAAAAAACTCTATGTAAACATTTTTGCTAGATTGAGCCTAAACAGTACTCTTTATGTTTTAGGACCATTGGTAACTGGAAAGAAAAATTCTGGGCGTGGTTTTCGAGCAGTAAGGGTAAATCAAATGCAAAACAATTTGGAAATGTTATTCATTCTCCCCTTTTCAAACATGCGGATGAAAATGTTGAAATTATCGACATTCTGGCACCACCGGAGCTACATCTCCTCATTGGTGTTGTAAATACGTTGTACAATCATCTGATCAAAGTCTGGCCACAGGCCATCATTTGGCCTAGGAAATGCTATGTAGAAAAAGAAGCCATGCATGGAGGAGCATTCAATGGCAACTCTTGTCCCAAGTAGCACAGCCCCGTCGGCCCCAACATGGGAAGATACCGTTTTGCCCAATGGCCCCGTGGGCTACCCGAATGGTAGCAGGTGCCGGCCACCATCAGGAAATGGCCGTTTTAGTCTAGTTAATCCCACGTAAGCCCACATGCACCGGCGTGTAAACGACGTTGGCCCAGCAAAAAATTGCCCAATGTTGCCACAAAATACCCGTCGTCAGCGCGCATGCATTTACCGTGCACGCACCGGCTCCACACCGAGCCGACGCCGAAATGAGGTGCTACCCATGAAGTGCCGACGAGGGTGCGTCAATCTTGCGATTTTCTTTTCTGCAATACCGCATTTTTTCCATTCCCGATTTTCTATCTGGGCCACAGCAACAATGCCGTGACACTAGTTATGGCGATACATCCCCGTTTCTCTGGCTCAAAACATGGCGGGGGATGTGTACATCAATAGCGTAGCTATTATATGTATCGCCATAACTAGTGATACGGCATTGTTGCTGTGGCCAAGATGGATAATCGGGAATGGAACTAATGCGGTACTGCAGAAAAGAAAATCGCAAGATTGACGCACCTGTGTCGCACTTCATGGGATAATCAAGCTGACTGCAATTCAAAACTCCCTTCCTGATTTAATTGGTTAAACTTACGTAGCGGATAGCTGTGCTGTTTGTGAGATAAAATACAATTCTGAAGTTCAAATGTGTATGTTCTCATCATAAAAAGGGGACTGAAACAATCGCATAGTCACACAAGTATTAAAATCTGATACAGAATTACATGACATGAGACTTGTCAAAATGAACACGCTGAATTTTATTTAGACATCAAACACAGAGATTCTAGAATAAATTATTTATGTGTATATACAGTCCTTATTAGAGATATCTGATGACCTAGTTTTCTAACAACCAACATAATCACTTAAAAATGAAAGAAATAGCTAAATAGCTATGAGCATGACTGCAGTTGGCCATCCTTTCTTGCATTAGCATAAATAAATTGACACTGCCATCAGTGCTGCATCGAAGAAACTCGGAGGCTTTTGCAGAAAAGGATCAATTAGCTCTTCAAAGGCAATCCTCCATCTGAAAAATCCAACCTCTAGCAGACAGAAAATTTCAAAATGCTACTAAGAACTAACTAACTATACCCAAAAACAGCGATTCATTTCTATAGGATATGACGGACAACTAGTAAGTATTTTAATGTTTAGCTACTACAGTCTTGCTCAGCTACAGTTATTATTTTTATTTGTTATAAAGTAGTTAGAAGAGAGCTATTCAATATTTCCATTAAGTACTGCATCTAACTATATCGTATGATTTCTAACAGAAAAGGATTGATTAGACTTGAATAAAAAACCTTTTACAATAGCACAAATGTTGTGAAGAGTGTTCAATCTCCTCTCGACGTGGCGTCATCTACTAAAAGCCATCTATATAATAAATTTCATTTTAACGAGTCTTAGAATTACTGTCCGGTAAAGAATACTGAAGTGTGGTAGGGAGTAAAAAAATTACAGATGAACCGTTGAATTTTGAATGAGCTAGAGACTTGATATGAAATTGAAATTAAGTTCGAGCATATTATCAATGCCATTTAAGCAATGTCTTAGCAACAGTTTTAAGTAACACATTTCCCACTTATTACAAGACAAATGAAATTGATGTGACTTTTTTACAGAAGCTGCAGTTTAATATTGCAAAATAATAACAGCTACGCGGTAATGATAGTAAATTCACGACTATGTCTCAACTGCAATTACAGGAAAGATAATTATTCTGGATACGAATCATGATTATCAAGCAACCTGGAAAAATCTGAAAGGCAGATAATAATTATAATATTAGCAATTCTAGGCAATTTTTATTGATCTGGTAAAGAAAGATTCTGATATCATTTTCCTTTATAGTTGAAATCAATGAAATATTATTATTCTTCAGTCTTTCTACGCACAAAATCAATAAATTATGACAAAATATATTTCGTCGATCTGGTCTCATCAATTGAGATAGAAAGAAGTCCTAAGTAAAAATTTTGGAAGTCAAATGCTAAATCATTTGAAATCTCTGTACAAAATTACAAACCACCAATGTCAATGTCGACATCTACCAAATATACACATATATTAAAGTTCATTGATTCTTGTTGTACTGACAGAACTACGACAATCAATGAGCTGTGGTATATGTGTATATTTGTTAGATATCGATATTGACAGTTTGTAATTTTGTAGAGATTTCGAATGATTTGGCATTTGACTTCCTGAATTTTTTCATATGATTTCTTTCTATTTCAATTGACAAAGTCAGATCGGCGAAATATAACTTGACATAATTTATTAATTTTGTGCCCAAAAAGACTTAAAAATTCATTAATTTCAACTAAAAAGAAAATGATTAATGAAGATGAATTTCTTCATTTTCTGAGTCATGGGTACAGAGGTGATAATATCCGGAATACAATCTAAACAGGAAGCATAAAGAACTAATCTTCGATGAAATTTGTCATAAAGCTTCATAGCCTCAATGAACATTTTCATAAAAATAAGTTGAATAAAACTTGAAATTCAACGGTTCATCAGGCGATGTGATCAATGAAACTATAAAAAAAGCTACTGGCGCGCGTAGCGCATCTATGAAAGTGAAAGTCAGAGAAGACCACTCAATAGTCCGAGTCCACTTAGTCCGAGTCACATAAATCACTGTGACTTAACTGCGCTTGGGCCTCCGCCTCCTTCATCTAAACTCTCGTTGTCGCCGCCCACCTTTGCGGTCCCTTGTACCACGCATATACCTGCTGGAGATCTCCTCAAAATTCTTGGAAGTTATCGTTGGAAACTGCTGTTTCTTCACAGAATCTGTAACGGAAATGGCACCATTTTACACCCACATAGCTGCTATGTCACTGAAATGGTGTCGTTTTTATAATTCAAGATAAAAGTTTACAACATCCGGTGGATATGACGATCCCAGTTGATTAAAATTCATCGGAGATAATGTATTCGCAGATATGTTTCAGTAGACAAGATGCCATCATCAGTGACCGTGACAACGATCAATAACAATGATGCAATATATGCAGGACTTAAAGGAAAGAAAAATCAATGCAAGGAAGGTGGTTGTGATTTGTTACAATTAGTCATAAAATAATGCGAATGAAGAAATGACTTCATGTAGAATGGTTGAACAATTTTTGTGTATGGACTGCGCTAACTGACCCCCGTTCAGCGTGGACCAGGACGAAAAACGGGGAAGTAAGTAAGGAGAGCGTACATTGAGCACCTTGAAACTTTTGTATTGTGCGCTATATGAATACCGTATTTTCATAAAGAAAATTTTCAATAAATGAGTACTTTAAAATTGCCTTTGTCGGGATATCAATATGAAACGATTTTAGAAGGGAGTCGACCTTTCACGTGTTTGTTTATCTAAGCAGATAATAATAGACCTGCTTCACTATGAAAACTACCCGCAAAAAGAAGAAATGAGCATGGGAACCTCCATTGAACCTCCTGCAGTTGAATTCTCATTAGACATTATAGGAAGCAATGTCGGTTTTTACATAAAGTACATTGATGACATTTTAACTGTCTTTTCGGTCTGCAACCGAAACCCACACTTTTTTAAAACGGTTTAATGCTGTTGATTCATCACTTCATCTTACCATAAAAAAGAACCGATAAATAGCTTCTTAATTTTTTAGATATGATAATTTTCATAAAAATGGCAAATTTGAAACCAATGGTATAGAAGAAACAAATACATTATTGCATACTCACAACCACTCCTACAGTCCCTATTGTTATTAGAACAACGCGATTAAAGCATTGTACAATATATCTCAAAAACTGCCTCTCAATGGTCATACGCGGCAAACTTGCATTTTTTACGCAGGCCGAGTAAATTTATGCAGGTAAACTATTGCGCATATGTAAAGAATCAAAGCACTGTATACATAGATAGAATTTCAATGTGATTACAACTTCCACGTTTAGTTGTTGGAGTGACCCCATGAGCCTGATAGCTTTCAGATGGTCATCGACTACCATAATCATGCCTCGTGGAAAAGCGCCCGTCTAAATACAAATTGCTTTTTTGCTATTAGGTCTACCATCATGATAATGGAGTCCCTACAACAATTGAATATTGAAAGACCCTCATTTTCAAAGAAATTCCACGTTTAGACTAGACGAATTTATGTATCTTAAGATGTGAGGGATTGCATCCATTACTGGACCAGCTGGCATCATTACTGGGACAAAAGAAACATACTTGCGGGACAGCACCTCGAAAGGGAGGCTCAATTCCGGTGCAACAAAACCTTTTTGTGACAGGGATTTCTTGCAAATATGATTTGACGGCTTCAATGAATTTGGCTGAAAAATTACTTCAATTCATTTTATATTAATTTCTTTTGACCGAGTGAAACTGCTTTTGAGAAGCTGATAAATTTCGTAGAACAGTACAATAATCATGCTTTGTTTACTATTTATACATATACAATCATTTCTACTCTGGCTACAAACTTATTGAAAATACATGTATTATGCAAGTAACTGAGAAGCATTATTTGCACAATTAAAATTGCTAAATGCTAATCAAAACAATGACGGTAATTTTCCAATAATGCTTCCACAGTCTTTTTCAATTATCAAACAATAATGAAATATTAAAAATACACAAAACCGAATACAATAACGAAAACTGAATGAACGAGATAAACGAAAATTAAAATTCTGGGATGGAATATCACAAAACATTATAACTGAAGACTTCAGAAATCAAATAACCACTAGTAATGTGCATCTAATCATGTTAACATGCAACAAAGCAGACATTAATTCAGGGATTGTTTTTTAGTCTTGACATCTTAACTTACCGAAAACTAGCTGTAAGAATGGGCGTTTCAACCCAAACTTAAATCCTTTGGATCCGCTCCTCCCATCTAAGTTGCACTGCAACTGTACGTTGTGCGATAACAGCGTGTCGAATATTCCTTTCACCAATTCAGATTCATTCCTTCCACCGATAACGGAGAGACGACGGACCTAGAATAAATTAGGCTTAAATAGATAGTTTCAGCGACCGAATATTTCCTTGCTACCGTTAATTAAAATATTTACGTGTCTATTAAGTTCCCGCACTGGTCATATTTTATGGAAACGGCAAAGCTCTTCAATCTAATAAGCATTATAGTTAAGAATCTTTATCATTGTGCAATTTTAGAGCCTAAAACCAATGTTCTAGCAGATGTCATTGACACTGATTAGCACGAGCTTTGTAAAGCAAATTGAAAAATGATTCTTATAGAAGAGCCCTGGGCAGTTGAAATGAAATAGAACACGGGTAGTCTACTTTTGCTACATCTCCCAAGATGCCTAGGATCGCCTAGACCGCGATTTCGATTCAACGACATAGTATATAGTAGTTGCTTTATAATTCCATGCATTTTTAATGAATGGTCGAAGAAAATTTCTATGTCTTATAGGCCGGCCCCTCCGCATTTACAGTTCTACTAATGAGAGATTTCATTGCAGAAATTCCATATCTGCGAGGTCAATACAGGGAAAGTTGAATGTAAGATAACCAGAATAAGTAGGCCTACTTTTGATTTTCCAGCTGGCAAGTATGCAATTAGGCATATCTGTAGGAAGATTTTAAAATCAAGCAAGTCATAACTGTGTATATCGTACATTTTATAGTAAATTTCACAAGAGTAAAAGAATTAATGAATGAGTAGATTGATTAAAATCAATATGCGTCTGGAAGCCGACAGCAATATAATCTAAATAAAGAATGGAAATGCTTTTTATTTTGATGAAGAATCTGGGCACTCTTGATTTACCGCAATAATAGACACCATTACAAGTTACCAGCTTCAAATTCTCGAACTGCTCGAAGTCGATTTCATCAAATTCAAGCTATTATTTCATATCGACCAGATTTCATTTCAATTATCATATACCAGTGCAACGAAATCTAGTACTACTTACTTATTTCATGCTCACCTCTCTCAAGGCCCGACAGGGTTTCAAGTCGAAATGAGAGATTCAATAGTAATTCCATTTTCGGTAACAGTCAACAAAATTTTTGAACACTTGGCCAAATCAGTGATGAGTTGATGTTGTGACCAACCGCGATGATTTATCCACTGTCGTCCACGGAGTTTAAGAATTTGGAGAACCTGCAATAATTTTGTTTTGAGCCGAGATTTACTGTGTTTAATGTCGGCAATATGGATCAATCCTTAAAAATATGCACAAGTAACTGCGATGAAGTAATAGTGCATGTTCATCACACAGTGGCAGAACATTGTGTCAGAAAAAAATGTATACGTAAATGAGATGTCTTGAAGCAAGCCACGAAAATGAAAATATGCACAATGTAAATAGAATGATTAAATATTGAGTTCCAAATTCAGTTGAAAAATAGAATAGACCTGAATAGCTGGCATTTCATCCAATATCAGGAATCATTAGAATCCCTAGTTCACATATGTCAACTCAACATCGACACAACTCCCTATTTAAAGTCGCAGTCATACCCGGGTAAATTCGAGATTTGCAATGAAAAAGTTAGTTAAATTTCGACAAAATAACTATAACTTCGACTAAACTATAATTTCGAGAATCAAGGTAGAGCTATCCATAAAATGGCGTAACTTTTATACTAATATAGAATTTCGTCATTCGACCTAATAATAGTGATAGGAGACATAACTTTTGTTGAGTATATCTAGCATTTCAGCGAATTTTCTCAGCACAGTGGATGGCGATTAGACCTACTTTTAATGATAAATCAAGAATATCAACTTTAAATTTCAGCAACAATTTCCTTAACTCCTAAACTAAAGAATGGGGGCATATTGATACCTTTTAGAAGAGAGATATTCGGCCACTTAATATTTTACTAGAAAAGCGGATTCTACACTTTGAGAGCTACTTAGCGAGAATATGATTGACCGGTGGGCGGCATTTCGGTTCTCTTTCACTCTGCGTTTTAAGGAACCCTCTGCTTTTCCTATCACCAATCCAGAAAAGATTGGTGTCAGCCGATCTCACTCTCTTCCACCACTGTGACAAAATATGATGGGGAAAGCATCATATCGCAACAATTTCTTTCTTCACTACTTCTACGCGTAGAAGTGCACCCCAATGCCGATAAGACGAAATCTCTAGACCTAGCCTATAGAAGGTAGCCTGAAAGTTGGCGCTGAAATTTGAGACTTTGAGCCCCTCAACCAGTCTTAATTGAGTTTCTGAAACATTACAATTAAAGGATTAAGTTACATCCAAAGGTTGTAAGTCATTGATCGTCTTGTGAAGTTCGCATATTGACATCAGTGTGCAACATAAAGTAAATGTATGATCTACATAACATTTAAACATATATACGTGCCATTTGAATATGATGAAGTGAACAAAGGTAAATATCATTCAGACTGCTTTAATAATTACTTCAAAGAATCTAATAGGCATATCAGATCCCGCGGAAATTAAATTGCTTAACTAAAAACCACGGCGATAAGAATGTTATGTTTCACAACATTGCCTGCAGGAAGTCCGAAGTAAATTCTTACTAGATAAGGCTTAACTGCGGCAAAATATGATGCGGAAAGCATGTGACTTTTTAAAATACTGCTATCTAAACATCCGTGACAGAACGAATAATAACAAATCTAGCAGAAGACATAACTTTTTTTCGGTAAATGTTATTAGCACTGTATCTTTTTGTACATTCAACAGATCTTAAAATCATGATGAAGCTGAATGATAGCTCACACTGTTTGACAGTTCTCATGGAAAAATTCGGTCCTCTTCATGCTGAAATCCTGCATCAAAGAAAACTCTCAATTATCTTTCGGAAAGCCTACTGGCCACAACTGACCACTTAAGAAATTAAATTCAACACGAAAACTGCATATGAAAATGGTTCAACTTTTTTATGAAATTATTTATTAAACGGCTTGTGTGATCTGCACAGCAGTTAAACATAAACACGAAATTTAAACATGACGGAAGTGAACAAAAGCAAACATCATTCATGTTGCTTTAATATATACTTCAAAGAATCTGAATCATACATCAGACAACGCGGAAATTATATTGCAAGCCTAAAAAGAACAACGCTAGGAATAGGTTAGAATCACAGAATCTAATTCTGTGGTTAGAACATTATTCCACGAGGAGAGAAATGACCACAGCGTACGACAACCACAGAACTAGATTAGGGAAAGACTTCCCGCTTTCATTCATTCACCGTTACTTGCACTGAAGCCGCGATTTCTTGTTTACATCGACGGCCGCTGAAAATACTTGGGCAAGAAATTGGAGTTAGCCAGCAGCAAAGCATGAAAGACCAGTAAATTACAATGTTTTGCTTGAATTACATCATGCAATATTGTGTTCAATTGCTAAATTAACAAATGTGCGGTACCTTAGTCATGCCACAGGTTGAATCGACATTTGAAGAGATCAAAATTTGACGGCCACATTTTTCTTTTATCATTGAAGTACTAAATTCTTGATTGACATGTTTTGACAACTTGTAGGAGTCTTCGCAATTGAAGTAAATAATGTAAGTAATATAACTTATAATTTTGTTTTTGACTGATATTATTCAGAGGATATATGTGTCATGTTGTGTTCCTCGCTGCTAAAATCGAGCGATAAAATTTTCAACATTATCATTTCATTTGTTTCTGTGTAGTAATTCCGATCTTCTCAAAACTTGACTGTGTAAAATATAGAGAAAGATTTTATTTACAAACGTACCTCTGTCTGACACGATCGATATGATAGAGGAGTGCATATTTCGCTATGGACTCACTCTTCAAGTCCCATTTAACATCCTCAAAGATCTCCTGATGCTGACGACAAGCAATGTACAGTTCCTTTTTAACGGACAATATTTTTATCAAGTTGATGGTGTCGCGATGGGCAGTCCCCTTGGTCCTACCCTCGCCAACATTTTCCTCGGTTACCTGGAACAGAAAATTACGAACCTTATTTCCAAACATTCGAATGTCTACGCGCGCTACGTCGACGATATCTTTATCGCTGGATACAACGATGATAGTTTGGAGAAGCTGTTCAGTTGTCTTAACGGTCTGCATCCAAACTTAAAACTCACGTGTGAGTTGGAAAGGGATCGTCGGCTCCCATTCCTCGATGTCTTGGTGAGTCGAGAGACTGGAGGAGCCTTGACTTTGTCGGTTCATCGCAAACCGACCTGGTGTGGACTCTACACTCATTTTAAGAGCTTCGTACCGTTGTCCTATAAAGCCGGGCTTGTCAAAACTCTGTTTCTTCGGGCGAAACGTATCTGCTCTTCTCATGTTCTTCCCCAAGAGAATGAGTTCATACGTCGAACTCTAAACCAGAACGGATATCCGGAGCAGTTTATCGACAGACACAGCTCGTCATTAACCACGGATCCCCTATTTGGACCGAAGAAGAAGGTTGTCACATTGAGAGTTCCATTTAAAGGTGATACTTTCCATGACAACCTGAAACGCAAGCTTCGTCATGAGGTGGCCTCAGTGTATGCAACAGTTGACCTGCGAGTTATCCCTGTGACTAAGCCTCTTTGGTGCCAGAATCTGAAGGACAGCCTCCCTCCAGAAGCTGAATCTAACGTCCTCTACGAGTTCTCTTGTACTTGCGGGAGTAAGTACATCGGTCGGACGGAGAGAAGGTTGTCCCAAAGAATTTCGGAGCATGTCCCACGATGGCTGATCAATGGTGAGAAGCGCATTAGAGCATCTAGTGGTGTTACAAGACATCTATTGCAGTGTGTCCCAACGAAGCCTCCCAGATCTTGCTTCAAAGTTCTCCGAAAATGCAGAGGAAGACTGCATTTGAGCGTTCTAGAAGCTCTCCTCATCAAAGAAACTCAGCCCGATCTCTGTACACAGAAGGAAACAGTCATCAATTTAATTTTACCTTGGTAACTTTATTTCATTTTTCTTTGCTTCTGTTACTACTTGCCATTTATTAACAGTATTATAGTTTTCCGTAATTCCTTATTGAAGTCATGTATCTTTTCTGTGCTGATTTCTATGTCTTGGTTCGTTGTCTCTCTACCTCTCAGCTGTTAACTCAATTCATTTTTGATATTCTGACTTCATTCCGGTGTAACCCATGATTAGAGCCGGCGAAATGCATCGGGAAAAATAGAATCGCGTATCAATGAATACCTTGGCGTTGTTTTTTATCTACAAAGTGGTCAATAGCAAAGGCGTTTTCAAAAATAGAGAAAGAAATTCATTCCCGTTAAAAAACATCTCATTCGTATGTAGTGCTCACTTCGTTTACAGCGATTATGAAGATAACTTGGTATCTCGGGGAAGGCAAGGTGAGAAAGTCAGTTTCAGACGAAAACCTCTTTTGAAAAATAATGCAGTTCCCAGTGTTTTTTATGGTTTTCCGTCCTAATTGAACACGACACTAAAAATACCTCGTCGTGCACCTCCAGATCGTTCCAACATCTCATGTCCCAATTCTTTAACGGCTGTCCTGCATTGCAAGGTTTTTCAGGACTTTTCAATATTCAATCAGCTGTAGAATTATAAATAGGCTAATGAATATAGCCTATCCCAAAGCTCTTCCGTGACTTTTCATGAACTGACACAGTGAAGCCACATGTAAAGTTTGAACGCCAATTATTATTTGTTTTAATGCTACGACCTAAAAGTGCTTCACCTGCCTGGACTCTGTTACGGAATCTGTCAAGTTCTCTCTACAATCCGCGCTCCCTTAGAATATTTATTGATGTGTGAGCTTTGCTAACACTGCATGATGATCAGCTGTTGGTCTGATGAATGAAACTGCACTATGTTGACGTTTCTTCTAGCGAAACTGTTCTCAGATGAACTTCACTTGTGAGGAGTCGGCCAAAATGAGACAGCCGGCGTGACGAATTCCCGCTATATTGAAGCAGTTGATTTCGAAGATGACATGGCCAACAGTTAGACGACAAAACTGGCCGAATTGGTGTGCTTTTAGACAGACGATGCAATATGAAGATTCCATCCTGGTGTTAGGTCTACCTGCAGATGCTTGCATCATATGATGTAGGTGCTCATTCTGCTCATTCTCACAGCCTGTGAGAAAGAAGATCCGATCAGTGGAAAATGTTAAGTGGAGATGTCACCATCAGGAATTGTGAGTACGTTTCCGAAAGAAAAGGAATGCATATTGTGATCATATTCTAGGAGCAGAGTACAGGTACGGTAGCATGATGAGGTGCACACGCTAATACAAACATATGAACATATTTTGAATCTATGGATTTGTCATGTAATTATGCTTTCGGTACAAAAGTTTTGCTGCATTCATAGAATGCGATTTAATTGTCATCATCAAACTCAATTTTTCCCATTGAAGTGCTGATATGGATATGCTAAATTGTACATCATTCTTTCTAATAACTTGCAGATGGCAGACCTAAACGGGAGTTTTAAACTGCACTTTGAATATGTGATGGATCATTTTCAGTTATCAAAATAATGTTTCTAAGCAATGGTGTGCTTTGAAAGTTATGACTTTATTAAATTGAGTCGATTAGTTTGCATCAAAGTGACAATAATACATTAGAGTATTGTCCGGGAGACCCTGCTGAGCAGGTGAAGCAAAATTTTTTCTAGGGCAGGACAACCGTTAATAGGCCAACCGAAGTGAATTTTTGATGCGTCTCATTTGCTTAAGTTAATGAGAAATCTATTGCATGACTATCAAATTCTTACTTACAAAGATTCTGATGGTGCATTTCATAAAATTGAATGGATTTACATTGAAAATCTTCATGAATTGCAAACAAATGATTCATATATTCTCGCAAAAATTCTCGTATTCATTACAAACGGGCACTTATGAAGGTGTTCCTTTCATAGAAGGAACGTTCATCTATAACTGCAAAAGCGCTTAATCACATATTTGAGTTGATGAACTTCCACAGAAACTTCTTGCAATTTTATCAAGCTGCAATTACGATGACTGACTATGCAGATGAATCAGAACCCGTACGTACTGCGTGATTACTTATATAAATGGAAATGGTGTATAAATGTCTACTTTTTATCATATGAGCTTCTAATCACTTTTATCGATGAATAATTGCCGCGACTTTAATAGTATCCGCCAACTTCTTGCCGAAGTATTTTTTAGACACAAAATACACCCCAGTATATTTCTGACACGAGACAATGACTTGCTTACCGGCTTCACGTGCTGTTGATCAGAGCAGGCCGTCTTCGCTATGGCGACAACTGGAGTCTCGTTTACTCATTCAATTAGTTACTTTCACCAAGTAAAATTTCATCACGTGATAGCGTTGGATGAAAAGCTGCATGTATGAAAATCCAGATTTCCCTTTTCACGTTGCGCAATGTCATATTTCAGAATGGAGCGTCTTGCCCAGGTTTCTCTTAGCCTAACTAATAACTTTCTCGTCTGTATCAAACAGGTCGACCATCTGACAAGCTTCATTACGCAATTTCTACACAAAGTGACGTTATGAGTTTGTCTCTTTCAAGACAATAAACTACCACAAGTTTGGAAGACAACGCCCAGCGTACTCGACCTAGCTTACTGTACAATAACCATTACATGTACTTGTTGTATTATTCTTACTAGCAGCAGCACAAAGCTCAATCAATACTTGCCTCCGCACCAGGTAATGATGTATAATAGCGGATTAGGAAACAAACGTTTTCCAAGAATCCACAGGCTTGCAGAACCGAAATATATCTATTTGAAATATGAGCACTTAAACAAAATATACCCAAAGCTTCTAAATATGCCGTAAGTTAATAGAGTACCGTTGTGCTTCAAAAATGTCTTCATAAACAGAAAATGAAGGGAGATTTCAGCGTCAACAAGTAGCCTCACTCTGTATGATGTAAGGGTGAAACAAGTGTATTCCGTTAGTACTCACAAAATACGGGAATATAGAAGAATAAAATATCTGTTCCATGATAATGTTGCTGATTGATTGGGGACACTGATCGATATTCAAATCCTGCATTACCATACATGCTGTGCAATCGCCACTTATAGCATTATTCATATGATGACAATTATGGCTTACTACATGTCATAACTTTCATCGTTATGGAAATTTCTGCATAAACGGCTGGCTAAATTTATAAGCATCGGCGCGCTACTGGCGAAATTGTGGCTTATGGGGCAAATATTTAGAGATGCCGTCAGTCGCCGGTACGGTGAGGGTTTTATTGGGCATGGGTCACCTCAAGTGGTGCCCTCACCTTGCCAATCCTCAAAAAAGTGGTGCCCACGACAGCCCATATGACCCATTCCTGAGCCAGCGTGGGGCCGTCAGAAGCGTGTTACTAGGGGTATGACTCTTATGAATAAAATTGACTTGTTGAGATCTTTATGCCCACTACGATGGCTACGATTCGTTGAGTTATTCTCACTCTTCAAATTGATTGTGAAATCTTGCTTTGGAGCAGCATTGCATCCTGATTTCCTCCGTTTTATTGATGATTTCAGGAGAGCACACAAAGATTCAGGACTTCCTGTCACACCGAAGTTGCACATGGTGTTCTACCATGTGCCAGAATTCTGCGACCGTACCAATGGTGCTCTTGGTATATGGTCGGAGCAGGCATCAGAAGCTGCGCACTCAGACTTTAAAGTCACTTTGTTAAAATACAAGGTCAATTTGAACAATTCAAGATATCCTGAACGGCTCCTTCAAGCAGTTTGCGAGTATACAACTCTTTGCATTTGTAAATTTAAGCTGTTAGGCCTATATACCGCTATTTATGCATACGTATTTCTTGTACACCAATACATCTGTTTTTGATTAGCTATGCCTGCAATTTTCCTACTTATATACAGAATGCCGAGTCATAGTCCATATATTCGTAGAACTACATGCACGTATATACAAATCACGAAGAGTATAGAAAATGCATTCATTACATTGTTCAAACAAGATTAGATCATTGTGCGAACTTAGGCCATTAACACTAATGAAATACATATACTCATATATACATATTACAACCATGTATGACTAAATCACAAAAACGTCTGACTATGACATGTGTGCATTACTTGAATGAAAGAACATGATATGAGCAAACTCGTAGGTTTGTATAAAAAATCTGAACTTCAAAAATGCAGAAAAGCAAAAAATGACCGCCATTTCTGAAAAAATGGCATCTTTGTGGGCCAATGACACAACAGCATACCTATAATATGTCACACTGATATTCCTTGATCAATTTATACTGGATTTGTAATAGAGCTTGTGCATGAAGATGGGTCAAAAATAGTCATAATTCGAACAAAGGGCAAAAGTCTGAAAAAATGACCGCCATTTTGAAAATTTAGCATCGTTATGGGCCAATAACACAACAGCATACCTATAATATGTCACACTGATATTCCTTGATCAATTTATACTGGATTTGTAATAGAGCTTGTGCATGAAGATGGGTCAAAAATAGTCATAATTCGAACAAAGAGCAAAAGTCTGAAAAATTGGCCGCCATTTTGAAAAAATGGTCCCACAAAAAAAGCTACCGACCGATTTTTTTGAAATGCAGGTTTTACAACTTCTGGGACCCTATGCTACCCATTCATGAAGGTATTTTGAATGGAGTCGATACATCGATTTTGACCCCTCAAAACCCACCGTGATGGCGAGCTGGACACCACTTTTGGGGACTTTATGTGACAGTTTTGTATCTGATTGCTTGTGATTATCAATATTTGAAAATATACACTACTACTACTATATTGCACGATATGTCTTGTATAGCGGATACGCACGACTTTATTGCTGGTGAAATCAAAACGCATCAACTGCTTAGAACTTGGTCTATTTCTGCATTGTTCAGTACAGTGAAAACTTGAAAACGCTTCAAAACATTTGAGCACATACATGTAGTTACTTTTCTAATTTATTAGGAAAATGATTAAAATTTAATTAATTTTACATTTTGATGAAGTTCTGTCAATAATTGGTTCAGTGTTTTTCCTGCCCCCGAGTCAATATAGGGGAAAATCTCCATATTTCTGAGCATTTTTTCGGGATTATTGTCATGCACGTCCTGCTCTGCCCTCCAGCTATCAAGACTGTAGAACTTCTAGTCGATTTCCAAGACGCATATGCTTTAGACCATGGGTATTCATTCCCGTCGGCGTCATAAAACTTATATTTTTTCCCGACCTTCACCAGGGTTAAATCTTTCCTGCCCTCCTCTTTTCGCAGCTGCCTGATGTCATCGATACGCGTTCCCGTGAAAATCTTTGAGAGCTTGTCTGTAACACTTTTGAAGGAATGCATTCCGGGCGCCAAGTCAATGTCTTTTAATTCCGCAACATATAATGTACATGTAACATTCTCAACGTGGCTTGACTGGCTCTTGTCAATGCAGTCGCTGACGATATCAACCAATAACTTGACACCTGAAACAGAAAGGAAATACCTCAGACAACTTCATTTTCAAACAATTTCACATTTCCTCATCTTCAAAATATCAAATTCTCTTCAACGCAGAAGTGAACTTTCAGACATTTGGGGAAAGGTTTTATTCTAACTGAGACAGAATCTCCTATTTTCCAATTAGTTAAGAAGTGATTCAGAAGGTGGTCATCGGACGGCAATAGAATCACACGAATCAGGAAAATTCAAAACATTTCACATCCGTGCGTTCTTATCAGCTATCATAGCATCTTCAAATCTATTCACAAACGTCAACTCGCTAATCAAATCTCTCACTCAAGATGATTCACAGCTGAGATTCTTCATCCATATCAAGTCAGCAAAAGTCAACAATTCCCATTTGTTTCTTCAAAATTCATCCTCCTCATCTGCTTCCGTAAAATTTGGCATCCGCAGATGCTACCGCAAAGCTTCATAAATTGGATCAACAGCTATTTGTGTAATATCCAACAGCGAGTGAAATTGGGAGAAGTGCTAAGTTCTGTGGCAGGTGTTTCCAATTGATTTCCACAAGGTTCATTGGTAGGGATCTTTCTATTTCCTTTGTATTTATTGATTTACGGACCACTAAATGCGAGCGTAAATCTCGTAAAATATGCCGACGATGTTGCACTTATAGTTCCTGTCTTAAAAAAGGTGCCAAATGATTTTTCACTTTTTTCTAGAGAAGTCTTGCATTTAAATTCTTCGTGTTCAAACCATAGAATGCTTATACTCGTACATAAAGACAAAGCAACAGTTCTTCTTCAGCGAGTCTGTGATTTTCAAACTGTTGGTTGTCTTAAGATTTTGGGACTTATTTTCGACAGCAATCTGAATTGGTCAGATCATTTTGCATGCGTCATCAAATGAATCAAAACACCTTTACATTTTACGTGTTTTTAAAGACTCATGATTAGTTCATTCTACTCTCTAGCTCCATCATACGTTCACTAATTGATTATGTGTCTCGTTTTCCTTAATCCAGGTATTGTCCAAAGCTGAAAGCCCAAGTTCCTGTGTAAAAAACCTCTCGCATAATTCATGTTGTTTAGGTTAGTACTTGTGATGATTGTTCGATGTTCTACATGTGCTGTGCTGTGCTTCATGTGCCTGTTTCACCAAGGACTGGACGAATCGAATCATATCCCACATCAACTCCTTCATCCTTCATCAAAATGCAGTAAAAACTGATTCTTCCTCACGTAAAAACCATGCGAAGACTAAATAAATTTGTGTTATCGTGTTCCATGTGCTGCAACAATTTGATTTGATTTTCTCACTTCAGTAACTTATCTCTTCATGATGTACATGTTAGTTCTATCAATCTGCCCGATTTCTATTGGAGATTTCGTTTACTGTATCTATTTGTTCTCGAAATAAACGCTTATTATTATTATTATTGGGGCGCTTGATACACGCGATTACTTAAAACTGGGGCGCTTCGTACATTATAAAAAAATCAAGGCTCTATGTATAAAAAGTGCGCTCTGCACAAAATTCACGAAAATAGGGCGCTCGGTAGAGAATTCACGAAATTTTTTAACACTTTTTACAAATTCATTGATATAATGGAAAACAGAAAAAATTTCATTGTTTGTTTTAAATCTTTAGTGTTTTTTGTGATTACATTAAAGCTTGATTTTGAGTATCTAAGTCCAATGATATATCTGCTCTTGATTTATCTATCAACAATGATGAATCACATGATGAAATATTAAGTTTACTTGTTATGTCGATAATCTTAGACTAAACAAAGATGCTTACAGCATTTCTTAAAATGATCGACGCAAAGTGTCTTTGTATTTCCTAAATATTCTTATATTTCATCCTACACTTCATATGCTTCCTATGATCCGAACGATGAGATTATCAAAGAAAAGAATGTCACATGTGTAGGTATAGACAATCTTCTATTACGCAATTAAACCAAGCATTCATAGCAGAAGAATCAAAACTTGCATCATCCAACGTGCCAAATTGCGACGTGAATTCGTCCCAGTCGCTTATATTGTCATCTGATATCGCAAAATGAGCCTGCAAATTCTAGGAACATGCCTTTAATGGTATCGGTTCAGTGCATCGCTCCTCATTGGCTTCAATTAGTTGCTACTAGCTGTCACGTTTGATAGTATGCATTGCTCCATCTTGATGAAATCACTGTCATCATGCCGAGTCATTTTTGTATTATTCTACTTTTTTAGGGGCGATTGGGGTAAATCACTACTACAAAATGTAGCACAATCTGAATTTGGAATTTCTAAAATACATAGTTCAAATTACCCACTAGTGACGGATTTTTTTGTCTAAGATTTAGCTGCAATGTTCTTTTAGGTCTATCAATGTGTTAAATAGTGGATATGAGCCAAGAAGGACAATTACTGAAAAATTAAAGCCAAATTTTACTGTGGTCACTGGCATACTAATTTTGGCTGCATTTACTTTTACTCTTCTGATTTAGTGATTTAGATCCAGGTTGAATCGTCATCTAGTGTTCAATATTGAATGTGAAGCCAACATTTAAATGCTCCGAAATTAAACATAGAGTGTTTATGTAAACGTGTAATTTACCAAATAATCATACTTTATCGATAATTCTTGAATTTGTCTGCGAAATGTTGTCTGTTACTGAGTATGAAACAGCTTGAAGTATTTTGGATGTAAAGCTACATTGAATTTTTCGCATCTCCGCGGTGGGAGAAATGACGACGAGTCTGAATTATTCCGTCTGCGAATAGTTTTTTGCGTCGTTTTGTCGTGGAAGGATCAGTAGCGTCGGATTCTGGAGGATGATAATTGTGGTCAATATCATGAAAAATTTCGATTTCTGTGTTCAATGTTGTGGCAGGTAGATGACTGATAGATGGAAATTCCTCGTTATCCGATTTTGTTTCACTATCGTCGATCGGCGGCAAAATAACGATATCCTCACTCCAATTTCATCCAATGTCATTTGTTCCAATGTTTGTTTGACTTCATCATGGGGCAGAGAATGTGAATAAAGTACCGGAAGATCATAGCTTTTGATCATATAAACGTGCTTGAAAATTCAAATTTGTCGATATCTATAGCCATGACAAAATTCTCACGCTTTCTTCAGCCGTCTGCATTGTGCTATCACTAGCTAACAATATCAAATTCAGTCTCTTTTGGTCGAACACTGAATATTGAGTTTGTGTTGCAAGTAACAAATGTTGCAACTTCTACCTCTAACTAATCAATCTGTATTTCACTGCTATGCGAGTTCACATTGCCATTTGACCGTTCCAGCAGAAGAAAACATATAATAATCAATCAAAATATACTATTATTGGCAGAAGGTTACCAACATATCATGATGATATTTGTGCATCAAATATAAAAACAAAAATTGAAATCATGAATGTAAGTACGTATTGCAAAATCGCACGCTGTCACAAAATGATGAAATTATCATTTAAGCTATAGAAATTTTTAATGACATAGCATCATAAGCGTGTGTACGATGGTATGCCTGAAACCTATATAAACTTCTTAAAAATTGACGTGCTAGAAAAATCTACCATTTGGAACTAATGGGTTAAGATATTGAATTTTTTATTATTTTCAATAATTGGATATTTTTGTACAAAGTGTCCGCAAACATTACTGTCATCTTTATTCAAATGATGATTTATTTTTCTTCGAAGAATGCACTGTGATTCACCCACAAGAATCCTAATATTCATTGCATTCAACCAGACAAGCGACATTTCACAAAACAGATGTTTTAGTCGTTGCAGTTGCAATTTTTGTGACATGGTAAATTATATTTCTAAATTTTAATCGCTGCGATAGAGGTCTTGGGCCGACAAGTATTGGAATGATAGTGACAATCGTCAACCTTTTCAATTCATTGCGGATATCGCGAGGTTGTATTCAGTTTATGAATGGAATACGAAGATAAATGTTGTTTTTCGTGTTATTTTGAATTTTTGTTCTTGTATGGGTTTATCTCAGTTGATGTATTTTTGAACATAATAATCTGGATAACAGTTATTGCGAAATCTGTTTTTTAAGAAAATTAATGGCATCTACGGTGATCATAAGACGACAGATACAATGGGTTCATAGATATTCGGACTTCAGGAGATAGACTTTGAGCTACAATGGAACATAACTTCCCATGGTAGTAAATGGCCACTGTGGAGAATTTTAGAATAAAATTTGGTAGAAAACGAAGAGGAATATTGATGGCATGAAAAAGTATGATCAAAAGAAGATAGTTTGTCTATCTAAGATGAACAACCTCTTAGCATGCGCCTAAGGATATTTTAAGAACTATCTTTTACAATTTGGCACGACGAATAAGAATTATTGCATCAAATGAAGAAAAATGACAGTACATATACATAAAGTGAAAAAACGGTTCCTTGACTTGAAATACCCTTCTTATCTAGTTGACGAAGCACTTTATCGAGTGAATTCATTTGAAAGCACTATAAATAATAAAGAATGAACAAAAAGATCATTCTGCGCAATTGGTGAAAACCCCAGTATGGCTGATGTCAGCCTTAAGACAAAACGTCACTTCTTTTCTTCAAATTGCCGAGATCTTACGACCAACACTGCCGGCCATCATCAGAGAACTGACTGTAGAACTAGCCAGAGATCACAATTCACAGATAGCCATTCACTCTACTGCAGTGTAAGACACCAGATGCAAAAGTGAAAATATATGCATAAAATAGCTACTTGTTGCAAGAGAGTAAGTAATATCATCAAACACAAAAGATAAGTGAAGAGAAAGTAGAAAAGATCAATCACTTCATATAAAATTGCAACTAACAAAAATCCTGATATTTTTGGAAAAATCATCCTACCATTTTCGTTTAGCATGAACGTCTTTGAAAAGTTTAAAAAGCCGTACATTATTTTGTCTCATATCACATCAGCAAGATAAACAAGGATAATGGGCGTTCAAAAATGTGGGGAGAACCGATGTAAATGTTGTGAATCTATAGAATGTGAAAAAGCAGTGAATTGTGACGGAAAGACATTTCAGAGAGGCTAAAGAACCTCAATTTTCATTTCGTATGGGAGAGAAAAGATATCTCTTCTACGTAAACTACCGGGAGGAAAAAAAGTACCGGGATCACAAAAATGACTTTTCCTCCCGCAATTAGCTTCTCCTTTGTAAGCTGTTGCGCAAAAAATCATAGAAATAAACAAGTTATGATTAGCCGGAGACTACCAAAATAATGATATAGTCCCTGAATGATAAATTCAAGTATTATCTATGGATTGAGAAATCCCAATTTTCGTACATTTGAAACATGATTGAGTTCAGAACATCAACTTCGATATAAAAGTTGAAGTGAGTCAAATGATTTCAGTATTTGATGTCTGGGAGCCTCTACAAAATGAGTAAAATCGTTAAAATCAAGTCAAAAAATAAAATTTCACGGGAGTAAAAGTTGGTATTTCCTTTCTCAAAAAATAGCTATTATATCTTTTTGCATTTAATATGGCCAAAACTGCATTGATTATTGACAAGAGTGATTTCCTTCTACTTGGACGTTATACTTTTGATCCTCAATATTTACCATCGATTTGTTTATATGTGTTTATTGTTATTAGAAGACCTACAGAAAGGGTACTGCCCTATTTTCATATCTTGGAATGAAGTAAGGAAAATCCGTCTTTTGATATCTTATAACTTACATGTAATTAGCGGTAATTAAAAAAGGTTTCCCATCATTGAATTTATAGGCCTACTTCTGACATTGTCAAAGTCCAACTCAGAGTCGATGATATGTTGGCATCGAAGGCCGAAACCTCTGTGAAATCTCTATCCAGAGAGGAAACATGCATTTACATTCAGAATTGTTTCAGATATTTTTCATAGTCATTGTCTGTGAATTGAGAAGACTGAATTTGTTTAATATGTCAAGTAGGCCTATGCATAGACCATCTTCTGAAAAAGAAAATGCGGGCTCGAAAATTGAATTACACTTTCGCACGCGACTATTAGCCACTCTTCATGAACGGTAGATACACTTTGCCTTTGAGTCATATGTTTAGATCGCAGATGAAGGAACTAATTCAAAGATGGATGTTTTTCAATTTCTGAATATAGAAAAACGACAGGTATAGCAGCATGTCATGAAAAATGCTAAAGCATTTCATGATACTAGTATTTATCAAGCGTTTGAAAATCATCAATCAATGAAGTCATAATATAGAACAAAGATATGTTGGAGTAATAAGGAAATAGATTACCTATTTTGGCAATAATCAATGCAGTTTTGGCAATACAAAATACAAAAAGTCTATTAAGATATTTCATCCATCATTGAATTCTTCTTTAGTTAATTATTTGTCCCATGTCTTGTTATTTTGTGTATTTTGAATTTGCAAACTTAATGATTTCAATAAACATTCGTTTCAGTGCCCTGAAAGTTCACTAGAGTCAACGAAATGCATCGGCACTCATTGAGTAATCCATTTTTAATTTCGGATTCAAATGTTTGGATTCTAGTTTTATGTACATTGGGAGTCAACCCTTGCTTTTAAAATAATCTTTCTACATGTATATATCAAAGAGTACAAATGGTTCCCAGAATGGATCTCAGATTCATGTGGGTGCCTTTGTGAGCAAGAAAGATTATTTAACTTTACAAGAAAAAGTAGATTACAAAAATCAGACCACAAAATGCTGATATCTAGTATTATTACGCAAGCTATATCTATATATTTCGTTTGATTCAGAAGTTCGTCGTATGCAAAAATTCGCAGGAGAATACGGCAGTAAAAACTAGGGTTGTGCACGGTGCACCCCAGAGATGTAACCGGCCATACCAGTGTTATTCCGTTCCCTTCCTTTTTCAGAAATAGCACTTGTCGTACAGAGTCCTTGACTTAAAGACAGTCGCTGTCATTGACGTTCAGTTAGGCATGCGATTATATCAACGTTTTTATATTGCACAAAACTACAAAGATTTTGTTGATAGGGAAGAGTCAAGAATAATTTGATTATTAATAATTTCCCTATCAACAAAATATGCTCTTTAGTCAAGACATTTTCAAATATATACAACGAGTTGAAATAAACGTCTACACTGTAAATTCTAAGGTGTATAAAAGGCTAAAAAGTATGTGCGAAAATCTATTTTCGCTGGTTTTCTCACAGTAGAAGGCACTACCCTCAAATATGTGCGAAAATATCATTTTTTATTCAGTGTCATCCCATTGTAGACTTATTGAAAAAATATATCACCTGGGTACAGAAATGTGATTAAAGATAATTTAATGGATATTTTGCCTTATAACAGAAATGATCTTGTATAATCTTATCACATGGTATATTTGTTTATATATTAAATCATTTCACTGATGTTTGAAAAGTATAACACTTTCAAGGGAGGATCAAAGCTTATAATGGTTGTCTGTCCTGTATGTCATACAGAATTGCGGAATGCACATAGTTTATTGATACATTTGGCTGAACATATTTCTACAAATGGAAGGTAGGTAGATGTTTCAGCAAGAAATCAGATCCATAATTTATACAACACTATCAATGACCTATTCCCATCCATTCTGCATACGTGATCTAGTGCATATATATTGAGGAATGGAGGAAGGAAAGAGGTTGTTTTTGTCTCATTAGTTGATCGAGTAAAATGTCAGGATTATGCTGTGTAAGCGGCTAAAAATTACAGATCGCCAATTGTGGATCCTCGGATGCGATCTTGGTCGCTCTGATCATGAATTGTGCACTATACTTGCGTAGCTATACATTTCAAATTACATCAGTTAGGTAGAGTTTTAAGTGATGCTGATTGTTCAAGTCAGCTGTTTTATTCGGTAGTGCATGTTTCTGGCAACAAGTTACTCACTAGCTCATCGGAAATTGGACAGTGACCTGCATGTGCGCTGATGCCGAAGGAGGATGTCATTATAAATCAAAAGTAAACAGGTACCCAGTCCTTGCAGACACGTATCGCTTCTAAATATTGACCTTGCAATAAATTATCGCTGCAGTAAGCGACAAAGGTGTTAAGGAAGAATGACCTTCGTGGTATTGTCTTGCACGCAAGTCAACTGGTGTAAAGCCTTTCTCAAGCATCAGTTTTAGCTGCATCTTTATTGTGGACGTGAGTGCGATTGAAGGAGAAGAGACAAAGCGCAGGGGCAGACTGAGCGAAAACCAAGAGAGGCAGGCCAATTTCGCGCTGTTCAGTTACTCGGCAAGTAAAGTAAGACGCAATTAGTGATATAGCCAAACTATTTTTATACATTTGTGTCCTCATAGCAATGGAAGTATAATTTTAGTCATCGCAGTCTGTTAGGTAAGAAGATTTGGGAATAGGCCAAGTGCTTATTAGAAAAATACAAAAATACAAAAAACTACGATACGTATTTCTTTGACCACCGGTCAATATGATCAGGGAGTATACTCCATTTGTATTTTTGTGTTTTTCTATTAAACACTTGGCCTATTCCAGATCTTCTTACCTTTCATAATGCGCGGTCAAGGCATTTTTTACATAATGCAGTCTGCTAGCACAGACTGATTTCTAAGTGAATGAAACTAGAAAGATAAATTTAGTCATGAAATTTCACGATGAGGCATGTATATTTTCACTATTTTGTTTGCCATCCTGAATATCATATTAAAAAGTTCGGTACTTCTATTCTCTTTCCCCACATTTTTGTTGTTAACACCCGCGAGAGTTGCATCATCAGCGATCTTCTCTTGCTCGCAAGAGCAGTCTCACTACCGTCGCACAGACGCTATGAGTGTGTGAAATTCCTCTGGTTTGTAGAAAATTCACAGCATTTGCTTTGTTGCTTACTGTAGACAGCAATAACACGAAGTTCGTGATCTATATTTCACAGCTGTATCTTGTATTCTAGCTGAGCATCCAGGGGACCAATCCTTCATCCTGGACTTCAAGTAAAACTTGTGAGTGGTGATGTGCTAGTGTCACTCAGTGAGCAGATCAAGTATATTCTAAATCCAATCTGACTTGATGAAATTTGATGAATTTGGAAAAATTTGAAAATGTGGGGGGAAGAATAGAAGTACCAAAAGTTCCTTTGTTGCATGCAGTCTACAAGGGATTGCAGTCATTGAGGAAAGGAAAGTCAGGCCTTCCATGAAATATGATTCAGAAGAATAGGGTGCAGATCAAAATTGAGGAAGCGTAAAGCCAGACAGGACCTTCGGCGCATGGTACCCGTCTTCTTTAGTCTATCTTATACTGTCTGTTTCATGCTAGAATTCGTCAATAACTTTATTGTCTGATTTTACCTCATCCATCTTCTAAAAATTTAAATCAATCAATAAATGCTATCCCCCACCAAATGTCATCGAAGAGATCCAATATGACACACGCTTCACTAATCGATGCTTAATAATATGATCTTTGTTAATGCATCCCCAAATATATACGTGCACGTCTGTAAAAGCTGTTTAACTGAGACAATTGCCACGAAATTTGAAGTACAGGTACAAGTGAGCGCATTATCTGAGTATATAGGGGAGAGCGGGGCAAGTTGGAACGTGGGATTAGTTGAAACATTCCATTTATTTAACTATATGAAATAAAACTTTAATGTTCAGAAGTAATATTTGAATGATCATTTCAATTTACACATTTTCGCTTCAATTTCGTTCGTTCATTGTCAATTGTTTGATAAGGAGACAAGTTTATTTTCCGATGTTTCGAGTAAATATTCTTTCTGCCAAAAACTTGTTTTTATCGGGCGTAATAGAAACATTATCGAAGTCACTAATCACTCAAGCAGTAGCATTTAGAACACTGGCATCACACAAGAAGCAGCTTTTATGACTTAGATGTTAGCAAGTTGTGCTTACAAACCCATATAGATCACACTTGGGGTTAGTTGAAACATTGTTCCAACAAACCCCATGTGATGTTCCAATGAGCCCCGTGTAGATTTATATTACTTTAAGGCTTGTTTTTGCAATGACACCGGCATATTGTCACACTGTATTTTATAAATCCCTAAAAACGGAAGTCTTAGAAGTAAACAAATATATTGATAGAGTTGTGCTACTGCGACATAATCATATTGCAGCAAAGAAAAAAGTTAGAAAAAATAAAATCAGTCCATGTCTAAAGATAGATTAAGATTAATTTCCGCTTTCTCGAACCTTACAGAAGTTCTCATCAGTAAGCAAAAGTATGTCCGAGTGGGACTCGAACCGCACATCATTCAACGGTAAAATCATCAATTACTGTTACCTTAGCCTTACCTTTAAGTTTACTGCTCACATAAACTTCAGCCGCTTGACAAGGGCGTTTATGGCCCATTCAAATCATATTATAATAGCGCATGCAGTTCTTGGATGAGAGAGCACATAGGCAAAGCGATATACCATTTATGATGTACCTGAAACGGGTGGAAAGGCGTTCACACGGGCAATGACTCCCAACATTCAGTCGGGATTCCGTGCGACAGGAGCTTTTCCGGTGGATATAGATGTATTCAATGACGATGATTTCATGCCGTCTTTTGCAACGGAAATACCAGATCCTACGGAGGCGGCAACTTGGCCTACTTCTCCACTTCAGGAATCGACAACTTCACGAATTGAAAATCAGAGAGTAGTGATGAGCCCAGAGGCAATCAGACCTCTAAATAAACCTGCTGTGGCATCAAAGAGGAAAGGTGGACGAAAGCCAGGGAGAACCAAGATTCTTGCAGATTCACCAACATCAACGCCCACAAAAGAGAAATCAAAAAAGGCAAAAGTTGTATTTGTGGATGATGAATGCAGCAATTTATCCGAAGAATCTGTGGATGTTTCATTATTAAAGACAATTGAACCAGGCGTGGGCAGCTTTGTGCTGGGGAAGTTCACTTCGAGATAGTTTGCTGTGCATTCCATTGGTGTTATTGTAGAACTTAAGTCACAGGAAATCATCTCGAAATTCATGAAGCGTTCGAGTATATCACCGTGGACTGATAAGCCAACATTCTGTTGGCCGGAGAATCCAGAACTGAGTTGCCATTTGCGACGAGACATTGTGCTGGTGTTACCACTACCCCAGCAGTGCTCTGGCACCTCTCGCTCTCAGAACAGATGGCTGTTTTCAGTCGATCTAACTGAATATGATCCGAAATGAGTACCGGTGACCGTCAAAATGTTAGTCCTTTCCATGATTTGTGATTGCGCGTGAATTCAATTGAATAGGGCCTACTAGCAAAACGTAATCGCAGAAAGGATAACTCTCACTGTCTTTATGCTTGCTTATCAGTCTCTATGAGTTTTTCTTTTAAGATCGTATTTTTCGAAATTCAATTTCTATAAATTTTGCGATGTAGGCCTTGGCCCAGGTATATGCTAAGCCTACCTTTTGATGCATTTTGTGAAGTTGTTGTCTGGGTTTTATCATAGGCCTACAAAGAGTTCAAATCTTGATATGTTCACGTAAAGACGCATAATGGACATAGATATCAGTTTCCTATTATATAATGCTTTACTGCAATACCATAAGCAATGCAACTGCATGTGCATTAATTCAAAATTAAAAACAAGTGATGCGTTTCAACAAACCCCATACGATGTTTCAACTAACCCCTGGATGGGGGTTAGTTGAAACATTAAAGTTCCCCTGTTTAATGAAGTAATAGAGCAATTTGTGCTAACTTTCAAGTACTGCAAATATGACTAACTGGATTTTCGTACCCTTAATGCATTACGACTACATTTTCAAGTTCAGCTAATGTCATCTTCATACATTTTTTTGAAAAAAAATAAATATTTGTTCCAACAAGCCCCGCTCTCCCCTACGTTCCTAATGTTCGATAAGGTGCGTGTATGTTTGTCAGTCGCTAAGGTGAGTCACGTGACATTGTTTCTCCTACACAACTGGTAGAATTACTGTGGAATCAGGCAAAGGGTCGCAATCGAAAGCAATTTGGAACTCATCGATCAATGTTGGACTCGTACATGTTTGGATAAACATGAATAATAACCGAATAACGTACGAATAATACGCCACTTACCTGTGCCTTAAATTTCGTGGCAATCGGTTCAGTTAAATAGCCGCTACAGAGACGTTTGTATTTGGGGTGAATATACAAAGAAGACCCGCTTAATATACTCGTACTTCTGCTAGCTTTACATTAATATAACCGATTAATATATTTTTGTGAAAGAATAATTAATCATGTCACCAAGCTGCGTAGGAAAGAAGTTGCGCTTCATTAATCGCATCCACGTGAGAGACAGATATTCCAAAATTTTCCAATTTATGAAAAGAAAATTCAAGAATTAAGAATAAAAAAATTAAATTGAGAAACTGAGAAAGAAAATTGTCTAATTCATTAGCAATTAGCATATGGTAAACTTAATCCAAATTTTTGATAGGATTAGAGGGTACACGTGAGCCTGAAAAAGTGAGAATTATCATGAATCATGATTGCAAATTACCGAGTACTTTTACCTAGCGAAGAATTGTTACTATGTTGAAGTTTTATTTTATGGTTACATGTTATTTTGTATGGCCCTATATTGTGTAATTAAATCGCCGTTGATCAACAACGCTTTTTAAACGTTTGATTTAATTCAATAGATTGTAATTTATTCATTTTTGCCATCGTTACAAAATCAGCCATTCGGAAATTAACTTAAGTACTTTAAGAATTCGAACATACATCCAATGAGTCTTATCAATTCAATCTATTTCATTTCAGCTACTCTGCGACGCTACGAGCATGGTTAAAACACACGCAAAAATGAAGAAGTCTTGTTATCAAATACCTCTTTATGCAGACACATAGTCCTATGGAAAGCATTCTCGTACGGTTGGGAGAAAGTCTGGAAGGCAGCATTGGCAATTTCAAGGCGTACAGACAAATAAAAATAATGCCTTGTAAGGATGCTGGTCTGGTAAGTTTACATATCCACATGCACATTTATTCAAATATCCTCATTTTATCCACTAATTTCAGATTCGAAGGCTTTGAAAGGGGTTTTGTCACTGATCGTGAAGCTGCATATTAATCCAAGTGCATTTTTCAGCATTGGGCAAGTAAGTGTACTTTAAGGATTTGATCAACAACTGTCAACTGAATGTATAATTGAGAATTTAAAATATTTTTGTCACATTTATTGTGTAGCTCATCAGAGATAATGAGAAGGTTTGACAGATTTTCAAAAGGTGAAGACTGACGTATGTCACTATGAATATGATTCAAGTGCAATAATCATTTCACATCTGTTCCACATCAGCGGCAGTAAGGGGAGCAAATTTCATAGTGATTCACGTACAGTAGTGATTACAAAATGAGTAATCCTGAAGTTCCGGACTCTTCTCATAGAGGTATTGCTAATCGTCAACATCCACTGAGGGGAGCAAGTAAGCCTGGGCATGTTATGAGGCTTGCCCAAAATCAAAACTATTCAAACATAGCATCAGATCAATTGAGTAACATAGATGCAGCTTATCATCCACACATCCGGCTGAAGGCAACAAATAGGGTGCTAATCATATGGGGATCATACTCTATTGCCCTATGGTATACGATTAAGCCATCTTTTTCTTACAGGCCTTTCATACATTCTGGAGACGGCTCATATTAATCGCGATATAAGATACTACGGATGATTACGATACACTTATATTGCATGTATTTTGCAGTTTGTTACTTCTATGATATTGTCTACATGGTGTAACAAAAGAAGTGATAAGCCTATTGATAGGGAATGACAATGAGAGATTCTCATACGCTTTACGATGAGATGATCAGTATGATAACACAATATACAATAGTTATTTTATTAATTTGTCTCTCGAATCAAATTATAGTATACTATAGCAACTGATGAGGTGATTGCGAATCGCAATAACGCAACCGTGATGAACCGTAGATGGCAAACGCTCTAGCCGTAACCGACCGTAGCCGTGACACCTTTTGGCCTCAGCCACACTGAAAGCAAGGCAAACGCGAGCGTCTCGAGCAAACGTATGTCCGCAAGCTATAATCACTCTGGTTTGCTTTGCTCGCAGTGTGGTCACCTACAACAGCTACAATGATGACTTCATAAAAGCTCCAAAACGCTTTGCTCGGAAAAGCTCGCAGTGTGGCTGACGCCTTAATCGTAATCGTGGGATTTTTATTAACTGTAACCGATCGTTAACCGTGGTTGACCGTAATCACTATTACCTACACATAGACTATTATTTGTTTCAGTTATTCATTTTATAGACCTAGTGGAATTTGCAGCCAGTAATAGTAGTCATACTGCAATGCATTAATCAATTCTCGTATATCATACGAAGCAATTAAACCTAGGGTTACATGATCGGATAGATTTCAATTTTCAGACAGTAACAAAATAATATGTTCCATAGCCATGTCTTCATTTTAAGGACGCTATACGTTTTACACAGGTATATAATTAGACTTCAAGATTACATTTCAGTGATTTGACATAGATCTTCATTCTGCTTAGTTATTCCATTAACTCCGCTCTTTCATGAAATACGCTACAAAATAATTACAATACCTTTGTCATAATTACAAAATTTTGCAGCTGATCTTCATTGCTATTTTATGCCTTGAACATTGGTACCTATTAAAAATGAATCCTGGAGCCCGACAGGTAAATCCCGTACATAGACACAAATCCCGTGATAAACCTGAGTTATTATTATAAAAATACATCTTTATACATTTATTCAAATTTTTCTATATATACATGCATATATGCTTTCATTATGCCTACATACATGTGTCTAAGTACATATCATTTTCAGGAATCGACATTCATTGATGGAATCCCGACAAGTCCGGAGCTCAATGTCTTCGTCAATGGGGTTAAGATATCTGCGGCCAATTTCACAGAAACTGTCTAAGTGCTTGTTGGTTCGTACCTATGTTTCAATCTAAATTATTCGGCCGAACAAGAGAGTGTTCTGGAATACTTGGAAGGACTGGTTGGCTTGAGACGGTCGTTTAAGTCACCAAACATTAAGAATTTGGTAAAATTTTTTATGTAAATGCACGACCCCTCACTTTGTCTCCTCAAATTTTTAGATTCATATTGTATGCTGTTATTGCGTTATTAAACTACCAACCTTTTGTAATTGCATTTTAAGACATTCAACGTACAAATTTATAGTTTTGATTATTCTTTCTAAGCTTATTTTGTTAATAAGTGTAACAACCAAAGTTTTGCAACCACTGTTTTTAGAGATTCAATGTCAAGAGTGTACAATTTAAAAAATTTAGATTTTTTCAATATTATTCTGCTGTAAGAAATTCTTTTCTTAAGTTATTTTTAAGAAATTCTACATATAATATCTTGTTCAGTGTACAATTTTGAGTTCTATATCATTAGTAAGCTTATTTTGTTATTAAGTTTTGTGACCACTGTTTAGGAAATTCCATGTCGATATCATGTTTAGCGTGCACAATTTTGAAGTTTGGATTCTTTTCTAAGCTCTCTTGTTATTAAGTTTTGTATCCACTTTTTAAGAAATTCAATGTTGATGTCATATAGAGTAGGCCTATACAATTTTAAAGTCTAGATTTTTAAAGAATATTTTGATAATTATGTTTTGTAACCATTTATTGAGAAATTCAACTTACGATATCACGTATAGAGTGTGCAATTTTGAAGACGTTTCTTTCTAAGCTTATTTTGTTATCAAGTTTTGATGATGTGACGTATGGCGAGTGTAGCAGCTTCATTTTGTGTGTTTCTTCCATTCTCAACGCAAATAGCTTTACATCCTGACGAGGACATGTTACTCCTGCCACGATGGAATGATGGACTTGCTCAATTTTCCAGTAGGCCGTCTGGCCCCATGTATGACCTCAAGAAATTGTGTAGCTTTTAGCATTCGTCGTCAATAAAGATTAACGCATTCCAATTTATGTTCTATTCTACTAATTACATGGGACAATTGCTGCAGATCTTGTATCTTGCTTCAGTAACAAAGTTCATTTACAACTACATGTATATTTGATTTAGCAATATCTAGCGGGTAAATACAATATTTGGCGTGAGTGCGAAATTAAGTAATACTGATAAATTTGGACAGTAAGATTAGATATAACTGAAATCTGAATCGCGAAGAAACATGAGCAAGGTGATAAAACCTGCGAAAATACGCTATAATACATCTGCGATATTTTCGCTGATATTACCTTCTTTAGCCTTTTATCAGTGACATTTTTAGGGTCGGTTTTCGCACGTAAATTTTAGCCTTATGATTTACAGTGTACGCTTTTCACTGTACTTTGATCATGTGCTTTTTTCATCAGATCGGGTGTAGCCATAAGTGGAGAATTCTTGACAGATGACTGTTCTTGGCATAGGAACACCAAGATGAAAGAGCTATAACAATAGACAACCTGTGATTAGCGATCTTGATTTGAGAAACACTTGAAATCTTTTATCTTGACGCACTGATTTTCACTCACTGATGATTATGCTGTTGAAGTCTCGCGAATATGCTCCCGACGAATTTGTGGGGACTGCTACGTAAATGCAAAGATGAAATCGCTGATCGGATAGGCGGCAAAGATTTCAAATTGTCAATTAGAAATGATATCGCTCGCCTGATTATGAACGAAACGACGGAAGGATCCTCTACCGCCGATGTATGGACAGAATTTCAACTGGTGAAATACAGAGATATATCTTTAGAAGAGTCACAAAATTCATCGGACGTCGAATACACATACTTGTTCATGCCAGCCTGGACAGATTGCCTAAACTGTAGCCATGATCAGCGTACACATAAGCGATGTGAGAACGGAAAGCTGAGAATGCCGGTGTATCTTTACACACTAAAAAATCAAACACTAAAATAACGGATCAATAACGCCCAAACAGCAGAAATATCCATTAGGAAGAAGCAAAAGCCGTTATGTTGCCGTTATCTTTGAAAATTTATCCGTTATTGTGATACTAAATAACGCTAATTATTGGTTTATTCGTAATAACGGCTATTAAATAACGCTTAGCATAGCAGAGTGATGTTATATCCCAACGCATAGAATGTCAATGGCGTTATGTTACACAAATGCGTTAGGCCATATATTGCAAAATTTAACAAGCGTTATGTTTCGTATAGGAGAGAGCCTGTAATATGCTCATGTATGCTACTCACATTTCTGTCACTGGAACAAGTTATGAATAGACAAAATTTTTCTCCGACCTTATGATTAGGCTGATGATTACTATGAAGTTATTCCTTATGACGTACATCAAAATCGAACACAACATATTCGATTTTGATTTGTTTTTTTGATAATCTTCATCAATCAAAAGAATTCAAACCCATTATGCGGCCTTGAGGTCGGAAGCTTATCTGAAAGACAATATTTACCGTATGTTGTACCGGTATTAATTATGTCCAATATCGATCTTGAGATGGGTAGTCACATTGTGATATACAATGTAAATTCTCATTGCTTGCAAATAGCCTACATTCAAATATTCAAAAGATCAAGTTAACATCATTCATAGAAATCGGTCTCTTGATACAGTTTCCTGCTTGTGTATGTGCATCTGAAAAACATTGGTTTTATTGGTGCAAAGTCGATGGAAATTGAACGAACTGACATAAGATCTGATTTCTTCAGTTAACTGATTTTTTGGAATAAAAATTCCACATATAATGAAATAAATCCACTTAATCTTTAACATAACATTTTATTTCAATGCAGTTGAAATCAACAAATCTTTATTCACAAACAGTGATTATTACATGATCCACTGCAGAAATACGTGTCTAAAACACGTGTCTTTCGACAATTTCAATTCCAGTAAAACAATGAGTTCAATAAATACAATTTTTTAAACAAAAACTTTAGAAATTGAACGTATTTCTCATTATTCAACATCACTAGATAACTTTTTGACTCGTGTGTTGAAAAGACGTCGTAGTCATTCTCTGACGATTAAATGGTCAGTCACAATACTTTTATAACATTTCTGCACGTTTTATGAATCGGAGTTCAGTTGGTATACCTATTGTTATCCTCCATTTTACTAATGTTGCGATAATTCAAGTTTCATCATACCCTTGGTTAGAAAATCCTTGGTTGGTTAGTAGATTTACAATTTAAATCCTTTAGTCCCATCAACGTTGAATGAAATACTTTAAAGTGTTTTGATGCCCTACATCGCAGCGAACGAAAAGTGGAATCTTACTAACGAGGATTATGTGGCGCCTCGCTGTGTTGCCCAATGGATCAAGATGCATAGAACAGGTTAACTACAATGAATTGTTCTATATCATATTCCCTTATGGTTTGTAGTCCAACTGATCAACAAAAATGCGAAATCGCGAAAGTTGGAAGTCATTGGATATCAATGGTTGTCAATGGAAACTATTCGATGTATATGGTTGGATTGCTATGACTTCGATTATCAGGTTTGAACAATAAGTAATTTCAGACATGCAGATGATTTGATAATATTATTAAAAGTAAACTGAAAAAAAATATCACATGATATTCACTCATGAATTGATTAATACAATCAAGAGTTACCTGACTTTGCATCTAAATTTGAAAAAAATGACTCAAGGAATTTACTTATCTATTACATATATAATGAGATCATGTATTGTCATAGACATCGGATTATTAGGACTAACAATATTAGATGTCTATGTGTATTGTTATCATTAATATATATATATATATATATAACTATAAAATTCATTGTGCTAAAGAGGCATACTTTTGTACAGAACACTAATTCTTCTTGTGGGTGAGTCAAAGTTCACGTTAACACTGCTGAGATATTACATCCTATTATATTGTAAGGTAGGGGTCTTTAAGTGAACTAATTTTATTGACTTTTACTGCACTACTTTTTAATTGCCTGTACTTTTCGCGGGAATTGTTTTTACTACCTGTAGGGCTCTGGACCAATCAGAGAGCAAGAAAGGAGTGAAGGTTACCCTTGATTCTTTCTAGAAGAATACTTTCAGTTTCTAGAGTTGGTCTCGGTCTGTTTAGACGACGAGAAAACCGGTTGTGTCAGATTTGAGTTATATTGAGTTTACGTGTGTGTATACGGGTAGAGTATCCCCGTAACTGTTAATACGGCTCTAACTATTATCACTCTCACAGAAGGGAGAGTGATAATAGGATATTTCAGTTCTTTTGAGTTATATACTGTAATATATTGGGTATCTGTTCCGCGCGGGGGTGGGTCCAAAAATGGAACCAAGGTCACCTCGTAAAAAGCCTTACCGCCAAGAGAAAAGTAACATAAAATGTTACAGGTGCGGAAAGATAGGCCACATGAAGAAAGACTGCTATGTGAGAATAGAAGTCTATGCTGATGAAGTCTATGGTAGTGCCAACTTTTCAACTAATGCATAGAAATATGATAATTCCTGGACTTTTCATCACAATAAAACCAGTATTCATTTTCATACAAATACTCATTTTCATGCACACGTCACACATCATGGAGCACTGAAATCTTGCTGTGCTGATGAAGTCTATGGTAGTGCCAACTTTTCAACTAATGCATAGAAATATGATAATTCCTGGACTTTTCATCACAATAAAACCAGTATTCATTTTCATACAAATACTCATTTTCATGCACACTTCACACATCATGGAGCACTGAAATCTTGTTGTGCTGATGAAGTCAATGGTAGTGCCAACTTTGCAACTAATGCATAGAAATATGATAATTCCTGGACTTTTCATCACAATAAAACCAGTATTCATTTTCATACAAATACTCATTTTCATGCACACGTCACACATCATGGAGCACTGAAATCTTGCTGTGCTGATGAAGTCTATGGTAGTGCTAACTTTTCAACTAATGCTTAGAAATATGATAATTCCTGGACTTTTCATCACAATAAAACCAGTATTCATTTTCATACAAATACTCATTTTCATGCACACGTCACACATCATGGAGCACTGAAATCTTGCTGTGCTGATGAAGTCAATGGTAGTGCCAACTTTTCAACTAATGCATAGAAATATGATAATTCCTGGACTTTTCATCACAATAAAACCAGTATTCATTTTCATACAAATACTCATTTTCATGCACACGTCACACATCATGGAGCACTGAAATCTTGCTGTGCTGATGAAGTCTATGGTAGTGCCAACTTTTCAACTAATGCATAGAAATATGATAATTCCTGGACTTTTCATCACAATAAAACCAGTATTCATTTTCATACAAATACTCATTTTCATGCACACGTCACACATCATAGAGCACTGAAATCTTGCTGTGCTGATGAAGTCTATGGTAGTGCCAACTTTTCAACTAATGCATAGAAATATGATAATTCCTGGACTTTTCATCACAATAAAACCAGTATTCATTTTCATACAAATACTCATTTTCATGCACACGTCACACATCATGGAGTACTGAAATCTTGCTGTGCTGATGAAGTCTATGGTAGTGCCAACTTTTCAACTAATGCATAGAAATATGATAATTCCTGGACTTTTCATCACAATAAAACCAGTATTCATTTTCATACAAATACTCATTTTCATGCACACGTCACACATCATGGAGCACTGAAATCTTGCTGTGCTGATGAAGTCTATGGTAGTGCCAACTTTTCAACTAATGCATAGAAATATGATAATTCCTGGACTTTTCATCACAATAAAGCCAGTATTCATTTTCATACAAATACTCATTTTCATGCACACGTCACACATCATGGAGCACTGAAATCTTGCTGTGCTGATGAAGTCTATGGTAGTGCCAACTTTTCAACTAATGCATAGAAATATGATAATTCCTGGACTTTTCATCACAATAAAACCAGTATTCATTTTCATACAAATACTCATTTTCATGCACACGTCACACATCATGGAGCACTGAAATCTTGCTGTGCTGATGAAGTCTATGGTAGTGCCATCTTTTCAACTAATGCATAGAAATATGATAATTCCTGGACTTTTCATCACAATAAAACCAGTATTCATTTTCATACAAATATTCATTTTCATGCACACGTCACACATCATGGAGCACTGAAATCTTGCTGTGCTGATGAAGTCTATGGTAGTGCCAACTTTTCAACTAATGCATAGAAATATGATAATTCCTGGACTTTTCATCACAATAATACCAGTATTCATTTTCATACAAATACTCATTTTCATGCACACGTCACACATCATGGAGCACTGAAATCTTGCTGTGCTGATGAAGTCAATGGTAGTGCCAACTTTTCAACTAATGCATAGAAATATGATAATTCCTGGACTTTTCATCACAATAAAACCAGTATTCATTTTCATACAAATACTCATTTTCATGCACACGTCACACATCATGGAGCACTGAAATCTTGCTGTGCTGATGAAGTCTATGGTAGTGCCAACTTTTCAACTAATGCATAGAAATATGATAATTCCTGGACTTTTCATCACAATAAAGCCAGTATTCATTTTCATACAAATACTCATTTTCATGCACCCGTCACACATCATGGAGCACTGAAATCTTGCTGTGCTGATGAAGTCTATGGTAGTGCCAACTTTTCAACTAATGCATAGAAATACCATAGTGGCCAAAATATTAGCCCACCCTTAGATTTACCTAAAGTATAAAGCGATACGATTAAGCGTCTTCTGTCGTGTTCTTTTCATTTGAATACGATATCTATGATTTCATAAATGAGTCATTAATGATGGTCTGATGCAGTGAAATCTGTTTACTTCGATTTGACGTGATCACATATTTGAATTTCGAATTTTTGAATCAGAATGGAAATGATTCAGAATTCCACTTTTCGTTCATTTCTTCGCATTATGGGTTGCAAGAAAGACATCACAGACTTTTGTCGAGGACAGATAAGTGCATATGCCAAAATGAATCTATCTCATGCTGACATTGCACGTCGATTAAAGATTTCACGGCGATCTGTGAAGAGACACTTGGATCGAGAATCATTGGGGCTACCGGTAACCAACAATCGCTATCTTTCCGGCAGGAAGAGGTGTACGACCGATAGAGAGGACAGATTCATCAAGTCTCTTGTTACCAAAGACCCTACAAAGCCATCTGCAAACATCGCTCACGCTGCATCAGAACTTAACATCTCCGTGAGTGATCGCACTATCCGTCGTAGATTAACAGATGATTTCAATCTACCAGCAAGGAGACCTTCAAAGAAACCGTTATTAACAGAGAAACAGAGACTGGCTCGAATCAAGTTCTGTAATCTTCACAAGGATAAATCGCCGGACTGGTGGGAGAATGTGATGTTTACTGATGAATCTACATTTCAACAAGTTCGAAGCTGCGGATATAACTACATTCGAAGACCACCGAACCGAAGGTACGATCCGAAATTTACGATCAAAACCGTGAAACATCCTCCGTCAATCATGTGTTGGGGCGCCATTACTGCCAAAGGTCGGGCTGGTATTGCATTCCTGGAGAAAGGGAAACGACTAAATTCTCAAGGTTATATCGAAATTCTCGATGAGAAAGTGAAATTGCACATGAATATCCATGGAGTGACTTACTTTCAACAAGACTCCGCACCCTGTCACGTATCAAAAGTGACTAAAAGGTGGTTCGTCGATAATCAAGTTCAACTACTGGAAAACTGGCCGGCGAATTCCCCGGATCTCAATGTCATCGAGAATTGCTGGTCTGTAATGAAGTCAAAAGTCAATCTTCATTGTCCTTCTTCCGAAAGTGATCTTCTTCGGATTTTGAAATCTGTTTGGATCTCCGAAATATCTCCGGAATACTGTCGGCGATTGGTAAGATCCATGCCATCGCGCATCCAAGCTGTCCTTGATAACAGAGGTTATCCTACCAAATATTGATTCTAGTGATCTTCTTACATCATGTTTCTATGAAATAGATTGTTTTCGAATTCAATAAATGATAGTGATGGATATTTTTTGAGTTTTAGTTCCAAATGAGACGGAAACCAAAAACATGATATTTCAGTGGGTGGGCTAATATTTTGGCCACTATGGTATGATAATTCCTGGACTTTTCATCACAATAAAGCCATTCCATATTCAAAATCTCATAAATTTGGTTTGTATACAATGAATAAATTGTTGATTTGAAATTATTCCTTCAAGCACTCGGTAGGGGAGAGCGTCATTCGAAAGTAATTCCAAATCAATTCTTGCACAATTGTGATCTTAAGAAATCCAATTATTAACGCTCCCATTGTTTGTTAACACCACGAGACGAACTTCGTTAAACATTTGTAAAAGAAATTTCGTGTTAGGGAACTGTCAGAGCTTTCTACTCTCAATGACGTTATCATTTTTCTTTCTCCTCTGTTTGCATTTAATAAACAACGAGAGAAACAGCTGTGTATCAAAATAAGACGACAGAATCTTTGCCTTAATTATTTTCAGGCAATCCAATGGCTATTGATGAGAGATTTCCTTGACTTTGAGGCAATGATTTAAATAAACACAAATTCAGAATAAATGAGAATCAAGAAGAACGAGGAAAACATGTGAAGATGTCCATACATTCTACATTAGAGCGAGAAGTCGGCTATCTTTGGTTGGATAACGGATGCAATCAGATGTGATTAAAATATATTGAGATAGCAAGTAGATGCTGATAACTAGACCTCCATGAAACAACTGCATTTCCCGTCATAACATTGAGCGCGTGTATGTATGATCTGCAGCTAGCTGAGATATCTAGCAAGTAGATGCTGATAACTCGACCTCTATGAAACAACTGCATCTCTCGTCGGAACATTGAGCGCGTGTATGTATGATCTGCAGCTCGCTGAGATATCTAGCAAGTAGATGCTGATAACTCGATCTCTATGAAACAACTGCATCTCTCGTCGGAACATTGAGCGCGCGTATGTATGATCTGCAACTGATTGAGATATCTAGCAAGTAGATGCTGATAACTCGATCTCTATGAGACAGCTGCATCTCTCGTCGGAACATTGAGCGCGTGTATGTATGATCTGCAGCTCGCTGAGATATCTAGCAAGTAGATGCTGATAACTCGATCTCTATGAAACAACTGCATCTCCCGTGGCAGACTTAAGCGCGTGCATGTATGATCTGCAGCTCGCTGAGATATCTAGCAAGTAGATGCTGATAACTCGATCTCTATGAAACAACTGCATCTCTCGTCGGAACATTGAGCGCGTGTATGTATGATCTGCAGCTCGCTGAGATATCTAGCAAGTAGATGCTGATAACTCGATCTCTATGAAACAACTGCATCTCTCGTCGGAACATTGAGCGCGTACATGTATGATCTGCAACTGATTGAGATATCTAGCAAGTAGATGCTGATGACTCGACCTGCATGAAACAACTGCATCTCTCGTCGAAACATTGAGCGCGTACATGTATGATCTGCAGCTCGCTGAGATATCTAGCAAGTAGATGCTGATAACTCGATCTCTATGAAACAACTGCATCTCTCGTCGGAACATTGAGCGCGCGTGTATGTATGATCTGCAGCTCGCTGAGATATCTAGCAAGTAGATGCTGATAACTCGATCTCTATGAAACAACTGCATCTCTCGTCGGAACATTGAGCGCGTGTATGTATGATCTGCAGCTAGCTGAGATATCTGGCAAGTAGATGCTGATAACTCGATCTCTATGAGACAGCTGCATTTCCCGTCATAACAATGAGCGCGTACATGTATGATCTGCAGCTCGCTGAGATATCTAGCAAGTAGATGCTGATAACTCGATCTCTATGAGACAGCTGCATTTCCCGTCATAACAATGACCGCGCGTATGTATGATCTGCAGCTCGCTGAGATATCTAGCAATTATATGCTGATAACTCGATCTCTATGAGACAGCTGCATCTCCCGTGGCAGACTTAAGCGCGTGTATGTATTGTCTCAAAGTAATTTGAAGATATCTAACTAGCAGATGCTGACAACTCCATCTCCATAGCTGTAGCTCCCGTCATAACAATCTGTTCATGGAAATTCGGTAGTGGTTGTGTACATGAGTCCTAAATAGCAAACGCGCTATATAATTTCGCCATTGATCCAAAATGGGAACATGTTCTATAGGAAACTTATTTGTAAATGAAGTTTGAGTTTGATAATGATATAAAGTTATGTATGGTCGAATGATTATAAATGCCATGTCAAACGTAATTAATTTCGGTCCCATAGATAATAGAATTTTGTTCCAAAGCACATTTTTAGAAAATATGTAGGGGTAAGGCTACGCAGCTTTGGATGTTCTGTTTGTCTATTGATAAGTGTTAATGCTATGTTTCTCCTGAATAAATTGCATACAAAATAAATCCCTCTTACTTGACGGATGGTGGTACTGTTTTCTTACTCGCTGCTGTATTTATTTGCAGGATGATAATTTTGAAACAGAACTGAAGTCTATTAAAGCAAAGTTTGGACCAGAGATGTTGGTGTCAGCGAATCGATACGGGGTGCGATCACGAAATGGACAGGAATTTTCGCGGTCTTTCTCGCACTTTGACCTGCCTGAGTGTTTGGCCATTGCATTGGCCATTTATTACCTAATGGACCTGACGTACCCTGTTTCTTATTCACAAATGCTCGGCCTCTTGCAGGAGACCATATTACAAGAGCCCTTTGTCCATAAGAAGAAGGGGTTAAAGAAACTGTTGTGTAAGCTTAAATGAGATGAGTTCCGGCGGACGGCGACTGACTATGATGGTCAAGAAAATACATTTTTGCATTGGATTATTTGATTTATTTTTCTTCTATCCAATGGGTTTGTTAAGTTACACGATATAGTTTTAGTTCAGCTTGTCAAATTTTGGTCATATCAGATAACGCTTATCATTTGCAAATAATGCCACATTTGGCGTTATTGACTTAAGCGTTATTATAACGGGATTTTAATGCTTTTGTTCCGCGATTCTCACGGCAATTATAAGTTATATACTAACGGTTATACTGCGTTATAATAGGCGTTATTTCATGAATTATAATGGAAGAATAATGGATATATAATGTCTGAATAACGGACAAACTGGCATTAGTAATGTGTTATTTCTAAAGTCCTGGGCGTTAAAAATAACATTTTGGGAATTTTAATGGTGTTATTCATGCGTTATGTTTAATAAATAACGGTAATATAATGGAATATTGAGTGTTAGAATAGCGGAACGAATCCGTTATGAAAATAACGCCAAAATTTTTTAGAGTGTACGGAAACATTTGAATTTGTGTTCTCAGAGAGCGTCGAAAACCACCACTGATGCTGGCAAAACCTCTGCTGCAGCAAAACAAACTCAGAAGATCACCAAGCATCTTTGTAGCAAGAGGAAACGTCCTGATAATTTGTCACGCCACTTGGCTGAGACTCGCTTCGTTGTTAGTGGCATCCACTCGTTTTGCGCAGTTGAGGATAAAGGCTTCAAGTGTCTCGCACAAACTTTGGTTGATGTTGGTGCGAAATGCAGAAAAGTTGACGTTGCTGAAATTTTGTATGGACGCCAATCCGTAACAAAGAAAAGAAGAGACCGAGTACAACATTTTGCAAAATGATCTTGGTGAAACTTTGAGAACGATCCAACACTCACTGCTGATATGTGGTCGGATAACACGCCGATCTTATCTCAACGTGTCAGCAGCCTTTTGGATCAGTAAGAAGTTGGATATAATCTCTTCGTTGTAAACACTTTTCATTCTTCTGGGAACATTTCGGTGCAGGTCACTTCTATACTTTCCGATTCTAATATTCTGATTGATGACGTCCTGTCACAGCAGATGTGGGATCACATTTTGTATGTCCTTTGAAAAATCAGATGTGGCAAGTGTCATGAATGATTCAAATTTGAATATAGTACTTATAAGTAGCCATAATAAACTACATGTATTCATTCTATACCGCAATCAATCGAGTTAGCACATTTCGAATAGTACACGTAAATCAGATTGTTCAAGTGAAGAGTCTGTGGTTCAAAGTATATTATAATACTGCTAGTAGATTATACACTGCTCCATCGAATTCAAAATTTGAATTTCAAATGCCTCAACTGGTGGATGATCTTTATGCTGAATTTTTGGGATAGACCGTTGCCGAGTGAACACGCACTTCAAAATATATTTTTGTCTCGAACAGATGATTCACAAATATGCTTAATTGCCGATACTTTGTTTTACTGTATGTTTGGTGCATCTAAGCACTTATATTTTGAATGAATGTGAAATATTTAAGTGTATTTTTATTTTGTTTACAGTACTAATCGATTAATAATTCGTCATAGCCACTTAAGCAATGCCGTCATCGAACTTTATTTTCCCTTCCGATTTGCCCATCTGAAACAATTGTTCAAAATTGCTAAAATCCTCACATCGTAACAACAAGCAATTCGTTGGTGTAATTTCTTCCCTGAATTAATGCCTCTGCCCAAAAAGCATTCAGTTGAATAAGGTAGTCGTAATTTTACTACTAGCAAATAGCTTAAACATTGAATCTCCTGAAATATTTATGCATTTTTATTGCAATTCTGTCATTTCCAATTTCCGAGGATGAATACATTGCAGTTATTGTGTGTGGTGCGATCTCTTACGGTAAATGCAATTAATTGATGTTCACATAAGTCTTACTCGACCGATAGGTTAGATCTTTGATTGAAAGCAAACAGCGATCGTGGATACAGCAGACAAGTAATTTTCGCATAATATTCATTGTATTTGACTCCTGTCGAATAATGACTAAATGGTTACTTGCATCACCATGACAATCCTGTGGCAAGCATTCCTCAAGATGCACTCGTCTATCCCAACCATTATATGTGCCCACTGATTCGAATCCTGAGATTCCTAGTACATTTCCTGACAGTTACCTACTAGCATCTTGGCAAAAAAGAACAGGAAACTTGTCAGAAAGTCAGGAATGGCAGGAAAATGACAGGTGATGATAGGAAACCCAGGAACTCGACATGAAAGAACAGGAAACTTGTCAGAAAGTCAGGAATGGCAGGAAAATGACAGGTGATGATAGGAAACCCAGGAACTCGACAGGAAAGAACAGGAAACTTGTCAGAAAGTCAGGAATGGCAGGAAAATGACAGGTGATGATAGGAAACCCAGGAACTCGACAGGAAAGAACAGGAAACTTGTCAGAAAGTCAGGAATGGCAGGAAAATGACAGGTGATGATAGGAAACCCAGGAACTCGACAGGAAAGAACAGGAAACTTGTCAGAAAGTCAGGAATGGCAGGAAAATGACAGGTGATGATAGGAAACCCAGGAACTCGACAGGAAAGAACAGGAAACTTGTCAGAAAGTCAGGAATGGCAGGAAATGACAGGTGATGATAGGAAACCCAGGAACTCGACAGGAAAGAACAGGAAACTTGTCAGAAAGTCAGGAATGGCAGGAAAATGACAGGTGATGATAGGAAACCCAGGAACTCGACAGGAAAGAACAGGAAACTTGTCAGAAAGTCAGGAATGGCAGGAAAATGACAGGTGATGATAGGAAACCCAGGAACTCGACAGGAAAGAACAGGAAACTTGTCAGAAAGTCAGGAATGGCAGGAAAATGACAGGTGATGATAGGAAACTCAGGAACTCGACAGGAAAGAACAGGAAACTTGTCAGAAAGTCAGGAATGGCAGGAAAATGACAGGTGATGATAGGAAACCCAGGAACTCGACAGGAAAGAACAGGAAACTTGTCAGAAAGTCAGGAATGGCAGGAAAATGACAGGTGATGATAGGAAACCCAGGAACTCGACAGGAAAGAACAGGAAACTTGTCAGAAAGTCAGGAATGGCAGGAAAATGACAGGTGATGATAGGAAACCCAGGAACTCGACAGGAAAGAACAGGAAACTTGTCAGAAAGTCAGGAATGGCAGGAAAATGACAGGTGATGATAGGAAACCCAGGAACTCGACAGGAAAGAACAGGAAACTTGTCAGAAAGTCAGGAATGGCAGGAAAATGACAGGTGATGATAGGAAACCCAGGAACTCGACAGGAAAGAACAGGAAACTTGTCAGAAAGTCAGGAATGGCAGGAAAATGACAGGTGATGATAGGAAACCCAGGAACTCGACAGGAAAGAACAGGAAACTTGTCAGAAAGTCAGGAATGGCAGGAAAATGACAGGTGATGATAGGAAACCCAGGAACTCGACAGGAAAGAACAGGAAACTTGTCAGAAAGTCAGGAATGGCAGGAAAATGACAGGTGATGATAGGAAACCCAGGAACTCGACAGGAAAGAACAGGAAACTTGTCAGAAAGTCAGGAATGGCAGGAAAATGACAGGTGATGATAGGAAACCCAGGAACTCGACAGGAAAGAACAGGAAACTTGTCAGAAAGTCAGGAATGGCAGGAAAATGACAGGTGATGATAGGAAACCCAGGAACTCGACAGGAAAGAACAGGAAACTTGTCAGAAAGTCAGGAATGGCAGGAAAATGACAGGTGATGATAGGAAACCCAGGAACTCGACAGGAAAGAACAGGAAACTTGTCAGAAAGTCAGGAATGGCAGGAAAATGACAGGTGATGATAGGAAACCCAGGAACTCGACAGGAAAGAACAGGAAACTTGTCAGAAAGTCAGGAATGGCAGGAAAATGACAGGTGATGATAGGAAACCCAGGAACTCGACAGGAAAGAACAGGAAACTTGTCAGAAAGTCAGGAATGGCAGGAAAATGACAGGTGATGATAGGAAACCCAGGAACTCGACAGGAAAGAACAGGAAACTTGTCAGAAAGTCAGGAATGGCAGGAAAATGACAGGTGATGATAGGAAACCCAGGAACTCGACAGGAAAGAACAGGAAACTTGTCAGAAAGTCAGGAATGGCAGGAAAATGACAGGTGATGATAGAAACCCAGGAACTCGACAGAAAAGAACGGAAACTTGTCAGAAAGTCAGGAATGGCAGGAAAATGACAGGTGATGATAGGAAACCCAGGAACTCGACAGGAAAGAACAGGAAACTTGTCAGAAAGTCAGGAATGGCAGGAAAATGACAGGTGATGATAGGAAACCCAGGAACTCGACAGGAAAGAACAGGAAACTTGTCAGAAAGTCAGGAATGGCAGGAAAATGACAGGTGATGATAGGAAACCGAGGAACTCGACAGGAAAGAACAGGAAACTTGTCAGAAAGTCAGGAATGGCAGGAAAATGACAGGTGATGATAGGAAACCCAGGAACTCGACAGGAAAGAACAGGAAACTTGTCAGAAAGTCAGGAATGGCAGGAAAATGACAGGTGATGATAGGAAACCCAGGAACTCGACAGGAAAGAACAGGAAACTTGTCAGAAAGTCAGGAATGGCAGGAAAATGACAGGTGATGATAGGAAACCCAGGAACTCGACAGGAAAGAACAGGAAACTTGTCAGAAAGTCAGGAATGGCAGGAAAATGACAGGTGATGATAGGAAACCCAGGAACTCGACAGGAAAGAACAGGAAACTTGTCAGAAAGTCAGGAATGGCAGGAAAATGACAGGTGATGATAGGAAACCCAGGAACTCGACAGGAAAGAACAGGAAACTTGTCAGAAAGTCAGGAATGGCAGGAAAATGACAGGTGATGATAGGAAACCCAGGAACTCGACAGGAAAGAACAGGAAACTTGTCAGAAAGTCAGGAATGGCAGGAAAATGACAGGTGATGATAGGAAACCCAGGAACTCGACAGGAAAGAACAGGAAACTTGTCAGAAAGTCAGGAATGGCAGGAAAATGACAGGTGATGATAGGAAACCCAGGAACTCGACAGGAAAGAACAGGAAACTTGTCAGAAAGTCAGGAATGGCAGGAAAATGACAGGTGATGATAGGAAACCCAGACACTCGACAGGAAAGAACAGGAAACTTGTCAGAAAGTCAGGAATGGCAGGAAAATGACAGGTGATGATAGGAAACCCAGGAACTCGACAGGAAAGAACAGGAAACTTGTCAGAAAGTCAGGAATGGCAGGAAAATGACAGGTGATGATAGGAAACCCAGGAACTCGACAGGAAAGAACAGGAAACTTGTCAGAAAGTCAGGAATGGCAGGAAAATGACAGGTGATGATAGGAAACCCAGGAACTCGACAGGAAAGAACAGGAAACTTGTCAGAAAGTCAGGAATGGCAGGAAAATGACAGGTGATGATAGGAAACCCAGGAACTCGACAGGAAAGAACAGGAAACTTGTCAGAAAGTCAGGAATGGCAGGAAAATGACAGGTGATGATAGGAAAACCAGGAACTCGACAGGAAAGAACAGGAAACTTGTCAGAAAGTCAGGAATGGCAGGAAAATGACAGGTGATGATAGGAAACCCAGGAACTCGACAGGAAAGAACAGGAAACTTGTCAGAAAGTCAGGAATGGCAGGAAAATGACAGGTGATGATAGGAAACCCAGGAACTCGACAGGAAAGAACAGGAAACTTGTCAGAAAGTCAGGAATGGCAGGAAAATGACAGGTGATGATAGGAAACCCAGGAACTCGACAGGAAAGAACAGGAAACTTGTCAGAAAGTCAGGAATGGCAGGAAAATGACAGGTGATGATAGGAAACCCAGGAACTCGACAGGAAAGAACAGGAAACTTGTCAGAAAGTCAGGAATGGCAGGAAAATGACTGATGATAGGAAACCCAGGAACTCGACAGGAAAGAACAGGAAACTTGTCAGAAAGTCAGGAATGGCAGGAAAATGACAGGTGATGATAGGAAACCCAGGAACTCGACAGGAAAGAACAGGAAACTTGTCAGAAAGTCAGGAATGGCAGGAAAATGACAGGTGATGATAGGAAACCCAGGAACTCGACAGGAAAGAACAGGAAACTTGTCAGAAAGTCAGGAATGGCAGGAAAATGACAGGTGATGATAGGAAACCCAGGAACTCGACAGGAAAGAACAGGAAACTTGTCAGAAAGTCAGGAATGGCAGGAAAATGACAGGTGATGATAGGAAACCCAGGAACTCGACAGGAAAGAACAGGAAACTTGTCAGAAAGTCAGGAATGGCAGGAAAATGACAGGTGATGATAGGAAACCCAGGAACTCGACAGGAAAGAACAGGAAACTTGTCAGAAAGTCAGGAATGGCAGGAAAATGACAGGTGATGATAGGAAACCCAGGAACTCGTCAGGAAAAGAACAGGAAACTTGTCAGAAAGTCAGGAATGGCAGGAAAATGACAGGTGATGATAGGAAACCCAGGAACTCGACAGGAAAGAACAGGAAACTTGTCAGAAAGTCAGGAATGGCAGGAAAATGACAGGTGATGATAGGAAACCCAGGAACTCGACAGGAAAGAACAGGAAACTTGTCAGAAAGTCAGGAATGGCAGGAAAATGACAGGTGATGATAGGAAACCCAGGAACTCGACAGGAAAGAACAGGAAACTTGTCAGAAAATCAGGAATGGCAGGAAAATGACAGGTGATGATAGGAAACCCAGGAACTCGACAGGAAAGAACAGGAAACTTGTCAGAAAGTCAGGAATGGCAGGAAAATGACAGGTGATGATAGGAAACCCAGGAACTCGACAGGAAAGAACAGGAAACTTGTCAGAAAGTCAGGAATGGCAGGAAAATGACAGGTGATGATAGGAAACCCAGGAACTCGACAGGAAAGAACAGGAAACTTGTCAGAAAGTCAGGAATGGCAGGAAAATGACAGGTGATGATAGGAAACCCAGGAACTCGACAGGAAAGAACAGGAAACTTGTCAGAAAGTCAGGAATGGCAGGAAAATGACAGGTGATGATAGGAAACCCAGGAACTCGACAGGAAAGAACAGGAAACTTGTCAGAAAGTCAGGAATGGCAGGAAAATGACAGGTGATGATAGGAAACCCAGGAACTCGACAGGAAAGAACAGGAAACTTGTCAGAAAGTCAGGAATGGCAGGAAAATGTCAGGTGATGATAGGAAACCCAGGAACTCGACAGGAAAGAACAGGAAACTTGTCAGAAAGTCAGGAATGGCAGGAAAATGACAGGTGATGATAGGAAACCCAGGAACTCGACAGGAAAGAACAGGAAACTTGTCAGAAAGTCAGGAATGGCAGGAAAATGACAGGTGATGATAGGAAACCAAGGAACTCGACAGGAAAGAACAGGAAACTTGTCAGAAAGTCAGGAATGGCAGGAAAATGACAGGTGATGATAGGAAACCCAGGAACTCGACAGGAAAGAACAGGAAACTTGTCAGAAAGTCAGGAATGGCAGGAAAATGACAGGTGATGATAGGAAACCCAGGAACTCGACAGGAAAGAACAGAAAACTTGTCAGAAAGTCAGGAATGGCAGGAAAATGACAGGTGATGATAGGAAACCCAGGAACTCGACAGGAAAGAACAGGAAACTTGTCAGAAAGTCAGGAATGGCAGGAAAATGACAGGTGATGATAGGAAACCCAGGAACTCGACAGGAAAGAACAGGAAACTTGTCAGAAAGTCAGGAATGGCAGGAAAATGACAGGTGATGATAGGAAACCCAGGAACTCGACAGGAAAGAACAGGAAACTTGTCAGAAAGTCAGGAATGGCAGGAAAATGACAGGTGATGATAGGAAACCCAGGAACTCGACAGGAAAGAACAGGAAACTTGTCAGAAAGTCAGGAATGGCAGGAAAATGACAGGTGATGATAGGAAACCCAGGAACTCGACAGGAAAGAACAGGAAACTTGTCAGAAAGTCAGGAATGGCAGGAAAATGACAGGTGATGATAGAAAACCCAGGAAACTCGACAGGAAAGAACAGGAAACTTGTCAGAAAGTCAGGAATGGCAGGAAAATGACAGGTGATGATAGGAAACCCAGGAACTCGACAGGAAAGAACAGGAAACTTGTCAGAAAGTCAGGAATGGCAGGAAAATGACAGGTGATGATAGGAAACCCAAGAACTCGACAGGAAAGAACAGGAAACTTGTCAGAAAGTCAGGAATGGCAGGAAAATGACAGGTGATGATAGGAAACCCAGGAACTCGACAGGAAAGAACAGGAAACTTGTCAGAAAGTCAGGAATGGCAGGAAAATGACAGGTATGATAGGAAACCCAGGAACTCGACAGGAAAGAACAGGAAACTTGTCAGAAAGTCAGGAAATGGCAGGAAAATGACAGGTGATGATAGGAAACCCAAGAACTCGACAGGAAAGAACAGGAAACTTGTCAGAAAGTCAGGAATGGCAGGAAAATGACAGGTGATGATAGGAAACCCAGGAACTCGACAGGAAAGAACAGGAAACTTGTCAGAAAGTCAGGAATGGCAGGAAAATGACAGGTGATGATAGGAAACCCAGGAACTCGACAGGAAAGAACAGGAAACTTGTCAGAAAGTCAGGAATGGCAGGAAAATGACAGGTGATGATAGGAAACCCCGGAACTCGAGAACAGGAAACTTGTCAGAAAGTCAGGAATGGCAGGAAAATGACAGGTGATGATAGGAAACCCAGGAACTCGACAGGAAAGAACAGGAAACTTGTCAGAAAGTCAGGAATGGCAGGAAAATGACAGGTGATGATAGGAAACCCAGGAACTCGACAGGAAAGAACAGGAAACTTGTCAGAAAGTCAGGAATGGCAGGTGATGATAGGAAACCCAGGAACTCGACAGGAAAGAACAGGAAACTTGTCAGAAAGTCAGGAATGGCAGGAAAATGACAGGTGATGATAGGAAACCCAGGAACTCGACAGGAAAGAACAGGAAACTTGTCAGAAAGTCAGGAATGGCAGAAAAAATGACAGGTGATGATAGGAAACCCAGGAACTCGACAGGAAAGAACAGGAAACTTGTCAGAAAGTCAGGAATGGCAGGAAAATGACAGGTGATGATAGGAAACCCAGGAACTCGACAGGAAAGAACAGGAAACTTGTCAGAAAGTCAGGAATGGCAGGAAAATGACAGGTGATGATAGGAAACCCAGGAACTCGACAGGAAAGAACAGAAAACTTGTCAGAAAGTCAGGAATGGCAGGAAAATGACAGGTGATGATAGGAAAAACCCAGGAACTCGACAGGAAAGAACAGGAAACTTGTCAGAAAGTCAGGAATGGCAGGAAAATGACAGGTGATGATAGGAAACCCAGGAACTCGACAGGAAAGAACAGGAAACTTGTCAGAAAGTCAGGAATGGCAGGAAAATGACAGGTGATGATAGGAAACCCAGGAACTCGACAGGAAAGAACAGGAAACTTGTCAGAAAGTCAGGAATGGCAGGAAAATGACAGGTGATGATAGGAAACCCAGGAACTCGACAGGAAAGAACAGGAAACTTGTCAGAAAGTCAGGAATGGCAGGAAAATGACAGGTGATGATAGGAAACCCAGGAACTCGACAGGAAAGAACAGGAAACTTGTCAGAAAGTCAGGAATGGCAGGAAAATGACAGGTGATGATAGGAAACCCAGGAACTCGACAGGAAAGAACAGGAAACTTGTCAGAAAGTCAGGAATGGCAGGAAAATGACAGGTGATGATAGGAAACCCAGGAACTCGACAGGAAAGAACAGGAAACTTGTCAGAAAGTCAGGAATGGCAGGAAAATGACAGGTGATGATAGGAAACCCAGGAACTCGACAGGAAAGAACAGGAAACTTGTCAGAAAGTCAGGAATGGCAGGAAAATGACAGGTGATGATAGGAAACCCAGGAACTCGACAGGAAAGAACAGGAAACTTGTCAGAAAGTCAGGAATGGCAGGAAAATGACAGGTGATGATAGGAAACCCAGGAACTCGACAGGAAAGAACAGGAAACTTGTCAGAAAGTCAGGAATGCCAGAAAAAATGACAGGTGATGATAGGAAACCCAGGAACTCGACAGGAAAGAACAGGAAACTTGTCAGAAAGTCAGGAATGGCAGGAAAATGACAGGTGATGATAGGAAACCCAGGAAACTCGACAGGAAAGAACAGGAAACTTGTCAGAAAGTCAGGAATGGCAGGAAAATGACAGGTGATGATAGGAAACCCAGGAACTCGACAGGAAAGAACAGGAAACTTGTCAGAAAGTCAGGAATGGCAGGAAAATGACAGGTGATGATAGGAAACCCAGGAACTCGACAGGAAAGAACAGGAAACTTGTCAGAAAGTCAGGAATGGCAGGAAAATGACAGGTGATGATAGGAAACCCAGGAACTCGACAGGAAAGAACAGGAAACTTGTCAGAAAGTCAGGAATGGCAGGAAAATGACAGTTGATGATAGGAAACCCAGGAACTCGACAGGAAAGAACAGGAAACTTGTCAGAAAGTCAGGAATGGCAGGAAAATGACAGGTGATGATATGAAACCCAGGAACTCGACAGGAAAGAACAGGAAACTTGTCAGAAAGTCAGGAATGGCAGGAAAATGACAGGTGATGATAGGAAACCCAGGAACTCGACAGGAAAGAACAGGAAACTTGTCAGAAAGTCAGGAATGGCAGGAAAAAGACAGGTGATGATAGGAAACCCAGGAACTCGACAGGAAAGAACAGGAAACTTGTCAGAAAGTCAGGAATGGCAGGAAAATGACAGGTGATGATAGGAAACCCAGGAACTCGACAGGAAAGAACAGGAAACTTGTCAGAAAGTCAGGAATGGCAGGAATATGACAGGTGATGATAGGAAACCCAGGAACTCGACAGGAAAGAACAGGAAACTTGTCAGAAAGTCAGGAATGGCAGGAAAATGACAGGTGATGATAGGAAACCCAGGAACTCGACAGGAAAGAACAGGAAACTTGTCAGAAAGTCAGGAATGGCAGGAAAATGACAGGTGATGATAGGAAACCCAGGAACTCGACAGGAAAGAACAGGAAACTTGTCAGAAAGTCAGGAATGGCAAGAAAATGACAGGTGATGATAGGAAACCCAGGAACTCGACAGGAAAGAACAGGAAACTTGTCAGAAAGTCAGGAATGGCAGGAAAATGACAGGTGATGATAGGAAACCCAGGAACTCGACAGGAAAGAACAGGAAACTTGTCAGAAAGTCAGGAATGGCAGGAAAATGACAGGTGATGATTGGAAACCCAGGAACTCGACAGGAAAGAACAGGAAACTTGTCAGAAAGTCAGGAATGGCAGGAAAATGACAGGTGATGATAGGAAACCCAGGAACTCGACAGGAAAGAACAGGAAACTTGTCAGAAAGTCAGGAATGGCAGGAAATTGACAGGTGATGATAGGAAACCCAGGAACTCGACAGGAAAGAACAGGAAACTTGTCAGAAAGTCAGGAATGGCAGGAAAATGACAGGTGATGATAGGAAACCCAGGAACTCGACAGGAAAGAACAGGAAACTTGTCAGAAAGTCAGGAATGGCAGGAAAATGACAGGTGATGATAGGAAACCCAGGAACTCGACAGGAAAGAACAGGAAACTTGTCAGAAAGTCAGGAATGGCAGGAAAATGACAGGTGATGATAGGAAACCCAGGAACTCGACAGGAAAGAACAGGAAACTTGTCAGAAAGTCAGGAATGGCAGGAAAATGACAGGTGATGATAGGAAACCCAGGAACTCGACAGGAAAGAACAGGAAACTTGTCAGAAAGTCAGGAATGGCAGGAAAATGACAGGTGATGATAGGAAACCCAGGAACTCGACAGGAAAGAACAGGAAACTTGTCAGAAAGTCAGGAATGGCAGGAAAATGACAGTTGATGATAGGAAACCCAGGAACTCGACAGGAAAGAACAGGAAACTTGTCAGAAAGTCAGGAATGGCAGGAAAATGACAGGTGATGATAGGAAACCCAGGAACTCGACAGGAAAGAACAGGAAACTTGTCAGAAAGTCAGGAATGGCAGGAAAATGACAGGTGATGATAGGAAACCAGGAACTCGACAGGAAAGAACAGGAAACTTGTCAGAAAGTCAGGAATGGCAGGAAAATGACAGGTGATGATAGGAAACCCAGGAACTCGACAGGAAAGAACAGGAAACTTGTCAGAAAGTCAGGAATGGCAGGAAAATGACAGGTGATGATAGGAAACCCAGGAACTCGACAGGAAAGAACAGGAAACTTGTCAGAAAGTCAGGAATGGCAGGAAAATGACAGGTGATGATAGGAAACCCAGGAACTCGACAAGAAAGAACAGGAAACTTGTCAGAAAGTCAGGAATGGCAGGAAAATGACAGGTGATGATAGGAAACCCAGGAACTCGACAGGAAAGAACAGGAAACTTGTCAGAAAGTCAGGAATGGCAGGAAAATGACAGGTGATGATAGGAAACCCAGGAACTCGACAGGAAAGAACAGGAAACTTGTCAGAAAGTCAGGAATGGCAGGAAAATGACAGGTGATGATAGGAAACCCAGGAACTCGACAGAAAAGAACAGGAAACTTGTCAGAAAGTCAGGAATGGCAGGAAAATGACAGGTGATGATAGGAAACCCAGGAACTCGACAGGAAAGAACAGGAAACTTGTCAGAAAGTCAGGAATGGCAGGAAAATGACAGGTGATGATAGGAAACCCAGGAACTCGACAGGAAAGAACAGGAAACTTGTCAGAAAGTCAGGAATGGCAGGAAAATGACAGGTGATGATAGGAAAGCCAAGAACTCGACAGGAAAGAACAGGAAACTTGTCAGAAAGTCAGGAATGGCAGGAAAATGACAGGTGATGATAGGAAACCCAGGAACTCGACAGGAAAGAACAGGAAACTTGTCAGAAAGTCAGGAATGGCAGGACAATGACAGGTGATGATAGGAAACCCAGGAACTCGACAGGAAAGAACAGGAAACTTGTCAGAAAGTCAGGAATGGCAGGAAAATGACAGGTGATGATAGGAAACCCAGGAACTCGACAGGAAAGAACAGGAAACTTGTCAGAAAGTCAGGAAAATGACAGGTGATGATAGGAAACCCAGGAACTCGACAGGAAAGAACAGGAAACTTGTCAGAAAGTCAGGAATGGCAGGAAAATGACAGGTGATGATAGGAAACCCAGGAACTCGACAGGAAAGAACAGGAAACTTGTCAGAAAGTCAGGAATGGCAGGAAAATGACAGGTGATGATAGGAAACCCAGGAACTCGACAGGAAAGAACAGGAAACTTGTCAGAAAGTCAGGAATGAATGGCAGGAAAATGACAGGTGATGATAGGAAACCCAGGAACTCGACAGGAAAGAACAGGAAACTTGTCAGAAAGTCAGGAATGGCAGGAAAATGACAGGTGATGATAGGAAACCCAGGAACTCGACAGGAAAGAACAGGAAACTTGTCAGAAAGTCAGGAATGGCAGGAAAATGACAGGTGATGATAGGAAACCCAGGAACTCGACAGGAAAGAACAGGAAACTTGTCAGAAAGTCAGGAATGGCAGGAAAATGACAGGTGATGATAGGAAACCCAGGAACTCGACAGGAAAGAACAGGAAACTTGTCAGAAAGTCAGGAATGGCAGGAAAATGACAGGTGATGATAGGAAACCCAGGAACTCGACAGGAAAGAACAGGAAACTTGTCAGAAAGTCAGGAATGGCAGGAAAATGACAGGTGATGATAGGAAACCCAGGAACTCGACAGGAAAGAACAGGAAACTTGTCAGAAAGTCAGGAATGGCAGGAAAATGACAGGTGATGATAGGAAACCCAGGAACTCGACAGGAAAGAACAGGAAACTTGTCAGAAAGTCAGGAATGGCAGGAAAATGACAGGTGATGATAGGAAACCCAGGAACTCGACAGTAAAGAACAGAAAACTTGTCAGAAAGTCAGGAATGGCAGGAAAATGACAGGTGATGATAGGAAACCCAGGAACTCGACAGGAAAGAACAGGAAACTTGTCAGAAAGTCAGGAATGGCAGGAAAATGACAGGTGATGATAGGAAACCCAGGAACTCGACAGGAAAGAACAGAAAACTTGTCAGAAAGTCAGGAATGGCAGGAAAATGACAGGTGATGATAGGAAACCCAGGAACTCGACAGGAAAGAACAGGAAACTTGTCAGAAAGTCAGGAATGGCAGGAAAATGACAGGTGATGATAGGAAACCCAGGAACTCGACAGGAAAGAACAGGAAACTTGTCAGAAAGTCAGGAATGGCAGGAAAATGACAGGTGATGATAGGAAACCCAGGAACTCGACAGGAAAGAACAGGAAACTTGTCAGAAAGTCAGGAATGGCAGGAAAATGACAGGTGATGATAGGAAACCCAGGAACTCGACAGGAAAGAACAGGAAACTTGTCAGAAAGTCAGGAATGGCAGGAAAATGACAGGTGATGATAGGAAACCCAGGAACTCGACAGGAAAGAACAGGAAACTTGTCAGAAAGTCAGGAAAATGACAGGTGATGATAGGAAACCCAGGAACTCGACAGGAAAGAACAGGAAACTTGTCAGAAAGTCAGGAATGGCAGGAAAATGACAGGTGATGATAGGAAACCCAGGAACTCGACAGGAAAGAACAGGAAACTTGTCAGAAAGTCAGGAATGGCAGGAAAATGACAGGTGATGATAGAAACCCAGGAACTCGACAGGAAAGAACAGGAAACTTGTCAGAAAGTCAGGAATGGCAGGAAAATGACAGGTGATGATAGGAAACCCAGGAACTCGACAGGAAAGAACAGGAAACTTGTCAGAAAGTCAGGAATGGCAGGAAAATGACAGTGATGATAGGAACCCCAGGATCTCGACAGGAAAGAACAGGAAACTTGTCAGAAAGTCAGGAATGGCAGGAAAATGACAGGTGATGATAGGAAACCCAGGAACTCGACAGGAAAGAACAGGAAACTTGTCAGAAAGTCAGGAATGGCAGGAAAATGACAGGTGATGATAGGAAACCCAGGAACTCGACAGGAAAGAACAGGAAACTTGTCAGAAAGTCAGGAATGGCAGGAAAATGACAGGTGATGATAGGAAACCCAGGAACTCGACAGGAAAGAACAGGAAACTTGTCAGAAAGTCAGGAAATGGCAGGAAAATGACAGGTGATGATAGGAAACCCAGGAACTCGACAGGAAAGAACAGGAAACTTGTCAGAAAGTCAGGAATGGCAGGAAAATGACAGGTGATGATAGGAAACCAGAACTCGACAGGAAAGAACAGGAAACTTGTCAGAAAGTCAGGAATGGCAGGAAAATGACAGGTGATGATAGGAAACCCAGGAACTCGACAGGAAAGAACAGGAAACTTGTCAGAAAGTCAGGAATGGCAGGAAAATGACAGGTGATGATAGGAAACCCAGGAACTCGACAGGAAAGAACAGGAAACTTGTCAGAAAGTCAGGAATGGCAGGAAAATGACAGGTGATGATAGGAAACCCAGGAACTCGACAGGAAAGAACAGGAAACTTGTCAGAAAGTCAGGAATGGCAGGAAAATGACAGGTGATGATAGGAAACCCAGGAACTCGACAGGAAAAGAACAGGAAACTTGTCAGAAAGTCAGGAATGGCAGGAAAATGACAGGTGATGATAGGAAACCCAGGAACTCGACAGGAAAGAACAGGAAACTTGTCAGAAAGTCAGGAATGGCAGGAAAATGACAGGTGATGATAGGAAACCCAGGAACTCGACAGGAAAGAACAGGAAACTTGTCAGAAAGTCAGGAATGGCAGGAAAATGACAGGTGATGATAGGAAACCCAGGAACTCGACAGGAAAGAACAGGAAACTTGTCAGAAAGTCAGGAATGGCAGGAAAATGACAGGTGATGATAGGAAACCCAGGAACTCGACAGGAAAGAACAGGAAACTTGTCAGAAAGTCAGGAATGGCAGGAAAATGACAGGTGATGATAGGAAACCCAGGAACTCGACAGGAAAGAACAGGAAACTTGTCAGAAAAGTCAGGAATGGCAGGAAAATGACAGTGATGATAGGAAACCCAGGAACTCGACAGGAAAGAACAGGAAACTTGTCAGAAAGTCAGGAATGGCAGGAAAATGACAGGTGATGATAGGAAACCCAGGAACTCGACAGGAAAGAACAGGAAACTTGGTCAGAAAGTCAGGAATGGCAGGAAAATGACAGGTGATGATAGGAAACCCAGGAACTCGACAGGAAAGAACAGGAAACTTGTCAGAAAGTCAGGAATGGCAGGAAAATGACAGGTGATGATAGGAAACCCAGGAACTCGACAGGAAAGAACAGGAAACTTGTCAGAAAGTCAGGAATGGCAGGAAAATGACAGGTGATGATAGGAAACCCAGGAACTCGACAGGAAAGAACAGGAAACTTGTCAGAAAGTCAGGAATGGCAGGAAAATGACAGGTGATGATAGGAAACCCAGGAACTCGACAGGAAAGAACAGGAAACTTGTCAGAAAGTCAGGAATGGCAGGAAAATGACAGGTGATGATAGGAAACCCAGGAACTCGACAGGAAAGAACAGATAACTTGTCAGAAAGTCAGGAATGGCAGGAAAATGACAGGTGATGATAGGAAACCCAGGAACTCGACAGGAAAGAACAGGAAACTTGTCAGAAAGTCAGGAATGGCAGGAAAATGACAGGTGATGATAGAAACCCAGGAACTCGACAGGAAAGAACAGGAAACTTGTCAGAAAGTCAGGAATGGCAGGAAAATGACAGGTGATGATAGGAAACCCAGGAACTCGACAGGAAAGAACAGGAAACTTGTCAGAAAGTCAGGAATGGCAGGAAAATGACAGGTGATGATAGGAAACCCAGGAACTCGACAGGAAAGAACAGGAAACTTGTCAGAAAGTCAGGAATGGCAGGAAAATGACAGGTGATGATAGGAAACCCAGGAACTCGACAGGAAAGAACAGGAAACTTGTCAGAAAGTCAGGAATGGCAGGAAAATGACAGGTGATGATAGGAAACCCAGGAACACGACAGGAAAGAACAGGAAACTTGTCAGAAAGTCAGGAATGGCAGGAAAATGACAGGTGATGATAGGAAACCCAGGAACTCGACAGGAAAGAACAGGAAACTTGTCAGAAAGTCAGGAATGGCAGGAAAATGACAGGTGATGATAGGAAACCCAGGAACTCGACAGGAAAGAACAGGAAACTTGTCAGAAAGTCAGGAATGGCAGGAAAATGACAGGTGATGATAGGAAACCCAGGAACTCGACAGGAAAGAACAGGAAACTTGTCAGAAAGTCAGGAATGGCAGGAAAATGACAGGTGATGATAGGAAACCCAGGAACTCGACAGGAAAGAACAGGAAACTTGTCAGAAAGTCAGGAATGGCAGGAAAATGACAGGTGATGATAGGAAACCCAGGAACTCGACAGGAAAGAACAGGAAACTTGTCAGAAAGTCAGGAATGGCAGGAAAATGACAGGTGATGATAGGAAACCCAGGAACTCGACAGGAAAGAACAGGAAACTTGTCAGAAAGTCAGGAATGGCAGGAAAATGACAGGTGATGATAGGAAACCCAGGAACTCGACAGGAAAGAACAGGAAACTTGTCAGAAAGTCAGGAATGGCAGGAAAATGACAGGTGATGATAGGAAACCCAGGAACTCGACAGGAAAGAACAGGAAACTTGTCAGAAAGTCAGGAATGGCAGGAAAATGACAGGTGATGATAGGAAACCCAGGAACTCGACAGGAAAGAACAGGAAACTTGTCAGAAAGTCAGGAATGGCAGGAAAATGACAGGTGATGATAGGAAACCCAGGAACTCGACAGGAAAGAACAGGAAACTTGTCAGAAAGTCAGGAATGGCAGGAAAATGACAGGTGATGATAGGAAACCCAGGAACTCGACAGGAAAGAACAGGAAACTTGTCAGAAAGTCAGGAATGGCAGGAAAATGACAGGTGATGATAGGAAACCCAGGAACTCGACAGGAAAGAACATGAAACTTGTCAGAAAGTCAGGAATGGCAGGAAAATGACAGGTGATGATAGGAAACCCAGGAACTCGACAGGAAAGAACAGGAAACTTGTCAGAAAGTCAGGAATGGCAGGAAAATGACGGTGATGATAGGAAACCCAGGAACTCGACAGGAAAGAACAGGAAACTTGTCAGAAAGTCAGGAATGGCAGGAAAATGACAGGTGATGATAGGAAACCCAGGAACTCGACAGGAAAGAACAGGAAACTTGTCAGAAAGTCAGGAATGGCAGGAAAATGACAGGTGATGATAGGAAACCCAGGAACTCGACAGGAAAGAACAGGAAACTTGTCAGAAAGTCAGGAATGGCAGGAAAATGACAGGTGATGATAGGAAACCCAGGAACTCGACAGGAAAGAACAGGAAACTTGTCAGAAAGTCAGGAATGGCAGGAAAATGACAGGTGATGATAGGAAACCCAGGAACTCGACAGGAAAGAACAGGAAACTTGTCAGAAAGTCAGGAATGGCAGGAAAATGACAGGTGATGATAGGAAACCCAGGAACTCGACAGGAAAGAACAGGAAACTTGTCAGAAAGTCAGGAATGGCAGGAAAATGACAGGTGATGATAGGAAACCCAGGAACTCGACAGGAAAGAACAGGAAACTTGTCAGAAAGTCAGGAATGGCAGGAAAATGACAGGTGATGATAGGAAACCCAGGAACTCGACAGGAAAGAACAGGAAACTTGTCAGAAAGTCAGGAATGGCAGGAAAATGACAGGTGATGATAGGAAACCCAGGAACTCGACAGGAAAGAACAGGAAACTTGTCAGAAAGTCAGGAATGGCAGGAAAATGACAGGTGATGATAGGAAACCCAGGAACTCGACAGTAAAGAACAGGAAACTTGTCAGAAAGTCAGGAATGGCAGGAAAATGACAGGTGATGATAGGAAACCCAGGAACTCGACAGGAAAGAACAGGAAACTTGTCAGAAAGTCAGGAATGGCAGGAAAATGACAGGTGATGATAGGAAACCCAGGAACTCGACAGGAAAGAACAGGAAACTTGTCAGAAAGTCAGGAATGGCAGGAAAATGACAGGTGATGATAGGAAACCCAGGAACTCGACAGGAAAGAACAGGAAACTTGTCAGAAAGTCAGGAATGGCAGGAAAATGACAGGTGATGATAGGAAACCCAGGAACTCGACAGGAAAGAACAGGAAACTTGTCAGAAAGTCAGGAATGGCAGGAAAATGACAGGTGATGATAGGAAACCCAGGAACTCGACAGGAAAGAACAGGAAACTTGTCAGAAAGTCAGGAATGGCAGGAAAATGACAGGTGATGATAGGAAACCCAGGAACTCGACAGGAAAGAACAGGAAACTTGTCAGAAAGTCAGGAATGGCAGGAAAATGACAGGTGATGATAGGAAACCCAGGAACTCGACAGGAAAGAACAGGAAACTTGTCAGAAAGTCAGGAATGGCAGGAAAATGACAGGTGATGATAGGAAACCCAGGAACTCGACAGGAAAGAACAGGAAACTTGTCAGAAAAGTCAGGAATGGCAGGAAAATGACAGGTGATGATAGGAAACCCAGGAACTCGACAGGAAAGAACAGGAAACTTGTCAGAAAGTCAGGAATGGCAGGAAAATGACAGGTGATGATAGGAAACCCAGGAACTCGACAGGAAAGAAAAGGAAACTTGTCAGAAAGTCAGGAATGGCAGGAAAATGACAGGTGATGATAGGAAACCCAGGAACTCGACAGGAAAGAACAGGAAACTTGTCAGAAAGTCAGGAATGGCAGGAAAATGACAGGTGATGATAGGAAACCCAGGAACTCGACAGGAAAGAACAGGAAACTTGTCAGAAAGTCAGGAATGGCAGGAAAATGACAGGTGATGATAGGAAACCCAGGAACTCGACAGGAAAGAACAGGAAACTTGTCAGAAAGTCAGGAATGGCATGAAAATGACAGGTGATGATAGGAAACCCAGGAACTCGACAGGAAAGAACAGGAAACTTGTCAGAAAGTCAGGAATGGCAGGAAAATGACAGGTGATGATAGGAAACCCAGGAACTCGACAGGAAAGAACAGGAAACTTGTCAGAAAGTCAGGAATGGCAGGAAAATGACAGGTGATGATAGGAAACCCAGGAACTCGACAGGAAAGAACAGGAAACTTGTCAGAAAGTCAGGAATGGCAGGAAAATGACAGGTGATGATAGAAAAGCCAGGAACTCGACAGGAAAGAACAGGAAACTTGTCAGAAAGTCAGGAATGGCAGGAAAATGACAGGTGATGATAGGAAACCCAGGAACTCGACAGGAAAGAACAGGAAACTTGTCAGAAAGTCAGGAATGGCAGGAAAATGACAGGTGATGATAGGAAACCCAGGAACTCGACAGGAAAGAACAGGAAACTTGTCAGAAAGTCAGGAATGGCAGGAAAATGACAAGTGATGATAGGAAACCCAGGAACTCGACAGGAAAGAACAGGAAACTTGTCAGAAAGTCAGGAATGGCAGGAAAATGACAGGTGATGATAGGAAACCCAGGAACTCGACAGGAAAGAACAGGAAACTTGTCAGAAAGTCAGGAATGGCAGGAAAATGACAGGTGATGATAGGAAACCCAGGAACTCGACAGGAAAGAACAGGAAACTTGTCAGAAAGTCAGGAATGGCAGGAAAATGACAGGTGATGATAGGAAACCCAGGAACTCGACAGGAAAGAACAGGAAACTTGTCAGAAAGTCAGGAATGGCAGGAAAATGACAGGTGATGATAGGAAACCCAGGAACTCGACAGGAAAGAACAGGAAACTTGTCAGAAAGTCAGGAATGGCAGGAAAATGACAGGTGATGATAGGAAACCCAGGAACTCGTCAGGAAAGAACAGGAAACTTGTCAGAAAGTCAGGAATGGCAGGAAAATGACAGGTGATGATAGGAAACCCAGGAACTCGACAGGAAAGAACAGGAAACTTGTCAGAAAGTCAGGAATGGCAGGAAAATGACAGGTGATGATAGGAAACCCAGGAACTCGACAGGAAAGAACAGGAAACTTGTCAGAAAGTCAGGAATGCAGGAAAATGACAGGTGATGATAGGAAACCCAGGAACTCGACAGGAAAGAACAGGAAACTTGTCAGAAAGTCAGGAATGGCAGGAAAATGACAGGTGATGATAGGAAACCCAGGAACTCGACAGGAAAGAACAGGAAACTTGTCAGAAAGTCAGGAATGCAGGAAAATGACAGGTGATGATAGGAAACCCAGGAACTCGACAGGAAAGAACAGGAAACTTGTCAGAAAGTCAGGAATGGCAGGAAAATGACAGGTGATGATAGGAAACCCAGGAACTCGACAGGAAAGAACAGGAAACGTGTCAGAAAGTCAGGAATGGCAGGAAAATGACAGGTGATGATAGGAAACCCAGGAACTCGACAGGAAAGAACAGGAAACTTGTCAGAAAGTCAGGAATGGCAGGAAAATGACAGGTGATGATAGGAAACCCAGGAACTCGACAGGAAAGAACAGGAAACTTGTCAGAAAGTCAGGAATGGCAGGAAAATGACAGGTGATGATAGGAAACCCAGGAACTCGACAGGAAAGAACATGAAACTTGTCAGAAAGTCAGGAATGGCAGGAAAATGACAGGTGATGATAGGAAACCCAGGAACTCGACAGGAAAGAACAGGAAACTTGTCAGAAAGTCAGGAATGGCAGGAAAATGACAGGTGATGATAGGAAACCCAGGGAACTCGACAGGAAAGAACAGGAAACGTTCAGAAAGTCAGGAATGGCAGGAAAATGACAGGTGATGATAGGAAACCCAGGAACTCGACAGGAAAGAACAGGAAACTTGTCAGAAAGTCAGGAATGGCAGGAAAATGACAGGTGATGAAAGGAAACCCAGGAACTCGACAGGAAAGAACAGGAAACTTGTCAGAAAGTCAGGAATGGCAGGAAAATGACAGGTGATGATAGGAAACCCAGGAACTCGACAGGAAAGAACAGGAAACTTGTCAGAAAGTCAGGAATGGCAGGAAAATGACAGGTGTTGATAGGAAACCCAGGAACTCGACAGGAAAGAACAGGAAACTTGTCAGAAAGTCAGGAATGGCAGGAAAATGACAGGTGATGATAGGAAACCCAGGAACTCGACAGGAAAGAACAGGAAACTTGTCAGAAAGTCAGGAATGGCAGGAAAATGACAGGTGATGATAGGAAACCCAGGAACTCGACAGGAAAGAACAGGAAACTTGTCAGAAAGTCAGGAATGGCAGGAAAATGACAGGTGATGAAAGGAAACCCAGGAACTCGACAGGAAAGAACAGGAAACTTGTCAGAAAGTCAGGAATGGCAGGAAAATGACAGGTGATGATAGGAAACCCAGGAACTCGACAGGAAAGAACAGGAAACTTGTCAGAAAGTCAGGAATGGCAGGAAAATGACAGGTGATGATAGGAAACCCAGGAACGCGACAGGAAAGAACAGGAAACTTGTCAGAAAGTCAGGAATGGCAGGAAAATGACAGGTGATGATAGGAAACCCAGGAACTCGACAGGAAAGAACAGGAAACTTGTCAGAAAGTCAGGAATGGCAGGAAAATGACAGGTAGATAGGAAACCCAGGAACTCGACAGGAAAGAACAGGAAACTTGTCAGAAAGTCAGGAATGGCAGGAAAATGACAGGTGATGATAGGAAACCCAGGAACTCGACAGGAAAGAACAGGAAACTTGTCAGAAAGTCAGGAATGGCAGGAAAATGACAGGTGATGATAGGAAACCCAGGAACTCGACAGGAAAGAACAGGAAACTTGTCAGAAAGTCAGGAATGGCAGGAAAATGACAGGTGATGATAGGAAACCCAGGAACTCGACAGGAAAGAACAGGAAACTTGTCAGAAAGTCAGGAATGGCAGGAAAATGACAGGTGATGATAGGAAACCCAGGAACTCGACAGGAAAGAACAGGAAACTTGTCAGAAAGTCAGGAATGGCAGAAAAAATGACAGGTGATGATAGGAAACCCAGGAACTCGACAGGAAAGAACAGGAAACTTGTCAGAAAGTCAGGAATGGCAGGAAAATGACAGGTGATGATAGGAAACCCAGGAACTCGACAGGAAAGAACAGGAAACTTGTCAGAAAGTCAGAATGGCAGGAAAATGACAGGTGATGATAGGAAACCCAGGAACTCGACAGGAAAGAACAGGAAACTTGTCAGAAAGTCAGGAATGGCAGGAAAATGACAGGTGATGATAGGAAACCCAGGAACTCGACAGGAAAGAACAGGAAACTTGTCAGAAAGTCAGGAATGGCAGGAAAATGACAGGTGATGATAGGAAACCCAGGAACTCGACAGGAAAGAACAGGAAACTTGTCAGAAAGTCAGGAATGGCAGGAAAATGACAGGTGATGATAGGAAACCCAGGAACTCGACAGGAAAGAACTGGAAACTTGTCAGAAAGTCAGGAATGGCAGGAAAATGACAGGTGATGATAGGAAACCCAGGAACTCGACAGGAAAGAACAGGAAACTTGTCAGAAAGTCAGGAATGGCAGGAAAATGACAGGTGATGATAGGAAACCCAGGAACTCGACAGGAAAGAACAGGAAACTTGTCAGAAAGTCAGGAATGGCAGAAAAATGACAGGTGATGATAGGAAACCCAGGAACTCGACAGGAAAGAACAGGAAACTTGTCAGAAAGTCAGGAATGGCAGGAAAATGACAGGTGATGATAGGAAACCCAGGAACTCGACAGGAAAGAACAGGAAACTTGTCAGAAAGTCAGGAATGGCAGGAAAATGACAGGTGATGATAGGAAACCCAGGAACTCGACAGGAAAGAACAGGAAACTTGTCAGAAAGTCAGGAATGGCAGGAAAATGACAGGTGATGATAGGAAACCCAGGAACTCGACAGGAAAGAACAGGAAACTTGTCAGAAAGTCAGGACTGGCAGGAAAATGACAGGTGATGATAGGAAACCCAGGAACTCGACAGGAAAGAACAGGAAACTTGTCAGAAAGTCAGGAATGGCAGAAAAATGACAGGTGATGATAGGAAACCCAGGAACTCGACAGGAAAGAACAGGAAACTTGTCAGAAAGTCAGGAATGGCAGGAAAATGACAGGTGATGATAGGAAACCCAGGAACTCGACCGGAAAGAACAGGAAACTTGTCAGAAAGTCAGGAATGGCAGGAAAATGACAGGTGATGATAGGAAACCCAGGAACTCGACAGGAAAGAACAGGAAACTTGTCAGAAAGTCAGAAATGGCAGGAAAATGACAGGTGATGATAGGAAACCCAGGAACTCGACAGGAAAGAACAGGAAACTTGTCAGAAAGTCAGGAATGGCAGGAAAATGACAGGTGATGATAGAAACCCAGGAACCGACAGGAAAGACAAGAAACTTGTCAGAAAGTCTGAATGGCAGGAAAATGTGATGATAGAAACACAGAACTCGACAGGAAAGAAACAGGAAACTTGTCAGAAAGTCCAGGAAATGGCAGGAAAATGACAGGTGATGATAGGAAACCCAGGAACTCGACAGGAAAGAACAGGAAACTTGTCAGAAAGTCAGGAATGGCAGGAAAATGACAGGTGATGATAGGAACCCCAGGAACTCGACAGGAAAGAACAGGAAACTTGTCAGAAAGTCAGGAATGGCAGGAAAATGACAGGTGATGATAGGAAACCCAGGAACTCGACAGGAAAGAACAGGAAACTTGTCAGAAAGTCAGGAATGGCAGGAAAATGACAGGTGATGATAGGAAACCCAGGAACTCGACAGGAAATAACAGGAAACTTGTCAGAAAGTCAGGAATGGCAGGAAAATGACAGGTGATGATAGGAAACCCAGGAACTCGACAGGAAAGAACAGGAAACTTGTCAGAAAGTCAGGAATGGCAGGAAAATGACAGGTGATGATAGGAAACCCAGGAACTCGACAGGAAAGAACAGGAAACATGTCAGAAAGTCAGGAATGGCAGGAAAATGACAGGTGATGATAGGAAACCCAGGAACTCGACAGGAAAGAACAGGAAACTTGTCAGAAAGTCAGGAATGGCAGGAAAATGACAGCTGATGATAGGAAACCCAGGAACTCGACAGGAAAGAACAGGAAACTTGTCAGAAAGTCAGGAATGGCAGGAAAATGACAGGTGATGATAGGAAACCCAGGAACTCGACAGGAAAGAACAGGAAACTTGTCAGAAGGTCAGGAATGGCAGGAAAATGACAGGTGATGATAGGAAACCCAGGAACTCGACAGGAAAGAACCGGAAACTTGTCAGAAAGTCAGGAATGGCAGGAAAATGACAGGTGATGATAGGAAACCCAGGAACTCGACAGGAAAGAACAGGAAACTTGTCAGAAAGTCAGGAATGGCAGGAAAATGACAGGTGATGATAGGAAACCCAGGAACTCGACAGGAAAGAACAGGAAACTTGTCAGAAAGTCAGGAATGGCAGGAAAATGACAGGTGATGATAGGAAACCCAGGAACTCGACAGGAAAGAACAGGAAACTTGTCAGAAAGTCAGGAATGGCAGGAAAATGACAGGTGATGATAGTAAACCCAGGAACTCGACAGGAAAGAACAGGAAACTTGTCAGAAAGTCAGGAATGGCAGGAAAATGACAGGTGATGATAGGAAACCCAGGAACTCGACAGGAAAGAACAGGAAACTTGTCAGAAAGTCAGGAATGGCAGGAAAATGACAGGTGATGATAGGAAACCCAGGAACTCGACAGGAAAGAACAGGAAACTTGTCAGAAAGTCAGGAATGGCAGGAAAATGACAGGTGATGATAGGAAACCCAGGAACTCGACAGGAAAGAACAGCAAACTTGTCAGAAAGTCAGGAATGGCAGGAAAATGACAGGTGATGATAGGAAACCCAGGAACTCGACAGGAAAGAACAGGAAACTTGTCAGAAAGTCAGGAATGGCAGGAAAATGACAGGTGATGATAGGAAACCCAGGAACTCGACAGGAAAGAACATGAAACTTGTCAGAAAGTCAGGAATGGCAGGAAAATGACATGTGATGATAGGAAACCCAGGAACTCGAATGGCAGGAAAATGGCAGGTGATGATAGGAAACCCAGGAACTCGACAGGAAAGAACAGGAAACTTGTCAGAAAGTCAGGAATGGCAGGAAAATGACAGGTGATGATAGGAAACCCAGGAACTCGACAGGAAAGAACAGGAAACTTGTCAGAAAGTCAGGAATGGCAGGAAAATGACAATTGATGATAGGAAACCCAGGAACTCGACAGGAAAGAACAGGAAACTTGTCAGAAAGTCAGGAATGGCAGGAAAATGACAGGTGATGATAGGAAACCCAGGAACTCGACAGGAAAGAAATGAACTTGTCAGAAAGTCAGGAATGGCAGGAAAATGACAGTGATGATAGGAAACCCAGGAACTCGACAGGAAAGAACAGGAAACTTGTCAGAAAGTCAGGAATGGCAGGAAAATGACAGGTGATGATAGGAAACCCAGGAACTCGACAGGAAAGAACAGGAAACTTGTCAGAAAGTCAGGAATGGCAGGAAAATGACAGGTGATGATAGGAAACCCAGGAACTCGACAGGAAAGAACAGGAAACTTGTCAGAAAGTCAGGAATGGCAGGAAAATGACAGGTGATGATAGGAAACCCAGGAACTCGACAGGAAAGAACAGGAAACTTGTCAGAAAGTCAGAATGCAGGAAAATGACAGGTGATGATAGGAAACCCCCAGGAACTCGACAGGAAAGAACAGGAAACTTGTCAGAAAGTCAGGAATGGCAGGAAAATGACAGGTGATGATAGGAAACCCAGGAACTCGACAGGAAAGAACAGGAAACTTGTCAGAAAGTCAGGAATGGCAGGAAAATGACAGGTGATGATAGGAAACCCAGGAACTCGACAGGAAAGAACAGGAAACTTGTCAGAAAGTCAGGAATGGCAGGAAAATGACAGGTGATGATAGGAAACCCAGGAACTCGACAGGAAAGAACAGGAAACTTGTCAGAAAGTCAGGAATGGCAGGAAAATGACAGGTGATGATAGGAAACCCAGGAACTCGACAGGAAAGAACAGGAAACTTGTCAGAAAGTCAGGAATGGCAGGAAAATGACAGGTGATGATAGGAAACCCAGGAACTCGACAGGAAAGAACAGGAAACTTGTCAGAAAGTCAGGAATGGCAGGAAAATGACAGTTGATGATAGGAAACCCAGGAACTCGACAGGAAAGAACAGGAAACTTGTCAGAAAGTCAGGAATGGCAGGAAAATGACAGGTGATGATAGGAAACCCAGGAACTCGACAGGAAAGAACAGGAAACTTGTCAGAAAGTCAGGAATGGGCAGGAAAATGACAGGTGATGAATAGAAACCCAGGAACTCGACAGGAAAGAACAGGAAAACGTTGTCAGAAAGTCAGGAATGGCAGGAAAATGACAGGTGATGATAGGAAACCCAGGAACTCGACAGGAAAGAACAGGAAACTTGTCAGAAAGTCAGGAATGGCAGGAAAATGACAGGTGATGATAGGAAACCCAGGAACTCGACATGAAAGAACAGGAAACTTGTCAGAAATTCAGGAATGGCAGGAAAATGACAGGTGATGATAGGAAACCCAGGAACTCGACAGGAAAGAACAGGAAACTTGTCAGAAAGTCAGGAATGGCAGGAAAATGACAGGTGATGATAGGAAACCCAGGAACTCGACAGGAAAGAACAGGAAACTTGTCAGAAAGTCAGGAATGGCAGGAAAATGACAGGTGATGATAGGAAACCCAGGAACTCGACAGGAAAGAACAGGAAACTTGTCAGAAAGTCAGGAATGGCAGAAAAAATGACAGGTGATGATAGGAAACCCAGGAACTCGACAGGAAAGAACAGGAAACTTGTCAGAAAGTCAGGAATGGCAGGAAAATGACAGGTGATGATAGGAAACCCAGGAACTCGACAGGAAAGAACAGGAAACTTGTCAGAAAGTCAGGAATGGCAGGAAAATGACAGGTGATGATAGGAAACCCAGGAACTCGACAGGAAAGAACAGGAAACTTGTCAGAAAGTCAGGAATGGCAGGAAAATGACAGGTGATGATAGGAAACCCAGGAACTCGACAGGAAAGAACAGGAAACTTGTCAGAAAGTCAGGAATGGCAGGAAAATGACAGGTGATGATAGGAAACCCCGGAACTCGACAGGAAAGAACAGGAAACTTGTCAGAAAGTCAGGAATGGCAGGAAAATGACAGGTGATGATAGGAAACCCAGGAACTCGACAGGAAAGAACAGGAAACTTGTCAGAAAGTCAGGAATGGCAGAAAAATGACAGGTGATGATAGGAAACCCAGGAACTCGACAGGAAAGAACAGGAAACTTGTCAGAAAGTCAGGAATGGCAGGAAAATGACAGGTGATAATAGGAAACCCAGGAACTCGACAGGAAAGAACAGGAAACTTGTCAGAAAGTCAGGAATGGCAGGAAAATGACAGGTGATGATAGGAAACCCAGGAACTCGACAGGAAAGAACAGGAAACTTGTCGGAAAGTCAGGAATGGCAGGAAAATGACAGGTGATGATAGGAAACCCAGGAACTCGACAGGAAAGAACAGGAAACTTGTCAGAAAGTCAGGAATGGCAGGAAAATGACAGGTGATGATAGGAAACCCAGGAACTCGACAGGAAAGAACAGGAAACTAGTCAGAAAGTCAGGAATGGCAGGAAAATGACAGGTGATGATAGGAAACCCAGGAACTCGACAGGAAAGAACAGGAAACTTGTCAGAAAGTCAGGAATGGCAGGAAAATGACAGGTGATGATAGGAAACCCAGGAACTCGACAGGAAAGAACAGGAAACTTGTCAGAAAGTCAGGAATGCAGAAAAATGACAGGTGATGATAGGAAACCCAGGAACTCGACAGGAAAGAACAGGAAACTTGTCAGAAAGTCAGGAATGGCAGGAAAATGACAGGTGATGATAGGAAACCCAGGAACTCGACAGGAAAGAACAGGAAACTTGTCAGAAAGTCAGGAATGGCAGGAAAATGACAGGTGATGATAGGAAACCCAGGAACTCGACAGGAAAGAACAGGAAACTTGTCAGAAAGTCAGGAATGGCAGGAAAATGACAGGTGATGATAGGAAACCCAGGAACTCGACAGGAAAGAACATGAAACTTGTCAGAAAGTCAGGAATGGCAGGAAAATGACAGGTGATGATAGGAAACCCAGGAACTCGACAGGAAAGAACAGGAAACTTGTCAGAAAGTCAGGAATGGCTGGAAAATGACAGGTGATGATAGGAAACCCAGGAACTCGACAGGAAAGAACAGGAAACTTGTCAGAAAGTCAGGAATGGCAGGAAAATGACAGGTGATGATAGGAAACCCAGGAACTCGACAGGAAAGAACAGGAAACTTGTCAGAAAGTCAGGAATGCAGAAAAATGAAAGGTGATGATAGGAAACCCAGGAACTCGACAGGAAAGAACAGGAAACTTGTCAGAAAGTCAGGAATGGCAGGAAAATGACAGGTGATGATAGGAAACCCAGGAACTCGACAGGAAAGAACAGGAAACTTGTCAGAAAGTCAGGAACTCGACAGGAAAGAACAGGAAACTTGTCAGAAAGTCAGGAATGCAGGAAAATGACAGGTGATGATAGGAAACCCAGGAACTCGACAGGAAAGAACAGGAAACTTGTCAGAAAGTCAGGAATGGCAGGAAAATGACAGGTGATGATAGGAAACCCAGGAACTCGACAGGAAAAAACAGGAAACTTGTCAGAAAGTCAGGAATGGCAGGAAAATGACAGGTGATGATAGGAAACCCAGGAACTCGACAGGAAAGAACAGGAAACTTGTCAGAAAGTCAGGAATGGCAGGAAAATGACAGGTGATGATAGGAAACCCAGGAACTCGACAGGAAAGAACTGGAAACTTGTCAGAAAGTCAGGAATGGCAGGAAAATGACAGGTGATGATAGGAAACCCAGGAACTCGACAGGAAAGAACAGGAAACTTGTCAGAAAGTCAGGAATGGCAGGAAAATGACAGGTGATGATAGGAAACCCAGGAACTCGACAGGAAAGAACAGGAAACTTGTCAGAAAGTCAGGAATGGCAGGAAAATGACAGGTGATGATAGAAAACCCAGAACTCGACAGGAAAGAACAGGAAACTTGTCAGAAAGTCAGGAATGGCAGGAAAATGACAGGTGATGATAGGAAACCCAGGAACTCGACAGGAAAAAACAGGAAACTTGTCAGAAAGTCAGGAATGGCAGGAAAATGACAGGTGATGATAGGAAACCCAGGAACTCGACAGGAAAGAACAGGAAACTTGTCAGAAAGTCAGGAATGGCAGGAAAATGACAGGTGATGATAGGAAACCCAGGAACTCGACAGGAAAGAACAGGAAACTTGTCAGAAAGTCAGAAATGGCAGGAAAATGACAGGTGATGATAGGAAACCCAGGAACTCGACAGGAAAGAACAGGAAACTTGTCAGAAAGTCAGGAATGGCAGGAAAATGACAGGTGATGATAGGAAACCCAGGAACTCGACAGGAAAGAACAGGAAACTTGTCAGAAAGTCAGGAATGGCAGGAAAATGACAGGTGATGATAGGAAACCCAGGAACTCGACAGGAAAGAACAGGAAACTTGTCAGAAAGTCAGGAATGGCAGGAAAATGACAGGTGATGATAGGAAACCCAGGAACTCGACAGGAAAGAACACGAAACTTGTCAGAAAGTCAGGAATGGCAGGAAAATGACAGGTGATGATAGGAAACCCAGGAACTCGACAGGAAAGAACAGGAAACTTGTCAGAAAGTCAGGAATGGCAGGAAAATGACAGGTGATGATAGGAAACCCAGGAACTCGACAGGAAAGAACAGGAAACTTGTCAGAAAGTCAGGAATGGCAGGAAAATGACAGGTGATGATAGGAAACCCAGGAACTCGACAGGAAAGAACAGGAAACTTGTCAGAAAGTCAGGAATGGGCAGGAAAATGACAGGTGATGATAGGAAACCCAGGAACTCGACAGAAAAGAACAGGAAACTTGTCAGAAAGTCAGGAATGGCAGGAAAATGACAGGTGATGATAGGAAACCCAGGAACTCGACAGGAAAGAACAGGAAACTTGTCAGAAAGTCAGGAATGGCAGGAAAATGACAGGTGATGATAGGAAACCCAGGAACTCGACAGGAAAGAACAGGAAACTTGTCAGAAAGTCAGGAATGGCAGGTGATGATAGAAAACCCAGGAACTCGACAGGAAAGAACAGGAAACTTGTCAGAAAGTCAGGAATGGCAGGAAAATGACAGGTGATGATAGGAAACCCAGGAACTCGACAGGAAAGAACAGGAAACTTGTCAGAAAGTCAGAAGGCAGAAAATGACAGGTGATGATAGGAAACCCAGGAACTCGACAGGAAAGAACAGGAAACTTGTCAGAAAGTCAGGAATGGCAGGAAAATGACAGGTGATGATAGGAAACCCAGGAACTCGACAGGAAAGAACAGGAAACTTGTCAGAAAGTCAGGAATGGCAGGAAAATGACAGGTGATGATAGGAAACCCAGGAACTCGACAGGAAAGAACAGGAAACTTGTCAGAAAGTCAGGAATGGCAGGAAAATGACAGGTGATGATAGGAAACCCAGGAACTCGACAGGAAAGAACAGGAAACTTGTCAGAAAGTCAGGAATGGCAGGAAAATGACAGGTGATGATAGGAAACCAACGAACTCGACAGGAAAGAACAGGAAACTTGTCAGAAAGTCAGGAATGGCAGGAAAATGACAGGTGATGATAGGAAACCCAGGAACTCGACAGGAAAGACCAGGAAACTTGTCAGAAAGTCAGGAATGGCAGGAAAATGACAGGTGATGATAGGAAACCCAGGAACTCGACAGGAAAGAACAGGAAACTTGTCAGAAAGTCAGGAATGGCAGGAAAATGACAGGTGATGATAGGAAACCCAGGAACTCGACAGGAAAGAACAGGAAACTTGTCAGAAAGTCAGGAATGGCAGGAAAATGACAGGTGATGATAGGAAACCCAGGAACTCGACAGGAAAGAACAGGAAACTTGTCAGAAAGTCAGGAATGGCAGGAAAATGACAGGTGATGATAGGAAACCCAGGAACTCGACAGGAAAGAACAGGAAACTTGTCAGAAAGTCAGGAATGGCAGGAAAATGACAGGTGATGATAGGAAACCCAGGAACTCGACAGGAAAGAACAGGAAACTTGTCAGAAAGTCAGGAATGGCAGGAAAATGACAGGTGATGATAGGAAACCCAGGAACTCGACAGGAAAGAACAGGAAACTTGTCAGAAAGTCAGGAATGGCAGGAAAATGACAGGTGATGATAGGAAACCCAGGAACTCGACAGGAAAGAACAGGAAACTTGTCAGAAAGTCAGGAATGGCAGGAAAATGACAGGTGATGATAGGAAACCCAGAAACTCGACAGGAAAGAACAGGAAACTTGTCAGAAAGTCAGGAATGGCAGGAAAATGACAGGTGATGATAGGAAACCCAGGAACTCGACAGGAAAGAACAGGAAACTTGTCAGAAAGTCAGGAATGGCAGGAAAATGACAGGTGATGATAGGAAACCCAGGAACTCGACAGGAAAGAACAGGAAACTTGTCAGAAAGTCAGGAATGGCAGAAAAATGACAGGTGATGATAGGAAACCCAGGAACTCGACAGGAAAGAACAGGAAACTTGTCAGAAAGTCAGGAATGGCAGGAAAATGACAGGTGATGATAGGAAACCCAGGAACTCGACAGGAAAGAACAGGAAACTTGTCAGAAAGTCAGGAATGGCAGGAAAATGACAGGTGATGATAGGAAACCCAGGAACTCGACAGGAAAGAACAGGAAACTTGTCAGAAAGTCAGGAATGGCAGGAAAATTGATGATAGGAAACCCAGAACTCGACAGGAAAGAACAGGAAACTTGTCAGAAAGTCAGGAATGGCAGGAAAATGACAGGTGATGATAGGAAACCCAGGAACTCGACAGGAAAGAACAGGAAACTTGTCAGAAAGTCAGGAATGGCAGGAAAATGACAGGTGATGATAGGAAACCCAGGAACTCGACAGGAAAGAACAGGAAACTTGTCATAAAGTCAGGAATGGCAGGAAAATGACAGGTGATGATAGGAAACCCAGGAACTCGACAGGAAAGAACAGGAAACTTGTCAGAAAGTCAGGAATGGCAGGAAAATGACAGGTGATGATAGAAACCCAGGAACTCGACAGGAAAGAACAGGAAACTTGTCAGAAAGTCAGGAATGGCAGAAAATGACAGGTGATGATAGAAACCCAGGAACTCGACAGGAAAGAACAGGAAACTTGTCAGAAAGTCAGGAATGGCAGGAAAATGACAGGTGATGATAGGAAACCCAGGAACTCGACAGGAAAGAACAGGAAACTTGTCAGAAAAGTCAGGAATGGCAGGAAAATGACAGGTGATGATAGGAAACCCAGGAACTCGACAGGAAAGAACAGGAAACTTGTCAGAAAGTCAGGAATGGCAGGAAAATGACAGGTGATGATAGGAAACCCAGGAACTCGACAGGAAAGAACAGCAAACTTGTCAGAAAGTCAGGAATGGCAGGAAAATGACAGGTGATGATAGGAAACCCAGGAACTCGACAGGAAAGAACAGGAAACTTGTCAGAAAGTCAGGAATGGCAGGAAAATGACAGGTGATGATAGGAAACCCAGGAACTCGACAGGAAAGAACAGGAAACTTGTCAGAAAGTCAGGAATGGCAGGAAAATGACAGGTGATGATAGGAAACCCAGGAACTCGACAGGAAAGAACAGGAAACTTGTCAGAAAGTCAGGAATGGCAGGAAAATGACAGGTGATGATAGGAAACCCAGGAACTCGAATGGCAGGAAAATGACAGGTGATGATAGGAAACCCAGGAACTCGACAGGAAAGAACAGGAAACTTGTCAGAAAGTCAGGAATGGCAGGAAAATGACAGGTGATGATAGGAAACCCAGGAACTCGACAGGAAAGAACAGGAAACTTGTCAGAAAGTCAGGAATGGCAGGAAAATGACAGGTGATGATAGGAAACCCAGGAACTCGACAGGAAAGAACAGGAAACTTGTCAGAAAGTCAGGAATGGCAGGAAAATGACAGGTGATGATAGGAAACCCAGGAACTCGACAGGAAAGAACAGGAAACTTGTCAGAAAGTCAGGAATGGCAGGAAAATGACAGGTGATGATAGGAAACCCAGGAACTCGACAGGAAAGAACAGGAAACTTGTCAGAAAGTCAGGAATGGCAGGAAAATGACAGGTGATGATAGGAAACCCAAGACTCGACAGGAAAGAACAGGAAACTTGTCAGAAAGTCAGGAATGGCAGGAAAATGACAGGTGATGATAGGAAACCCAGGAACTCGACAGGAAAGAACAGGAAACTTGTCAGAAAGTCAGGAATGGCAGGAAAATGACAGGTGATGATAGGAAACCCAGGAACTCGACAGGAAAGAACAGGAAACTTGTCAGAAAGTCAGGAATGGCAGGAAAATGACAGGTGATGATAGGAAACCCAGGAACTCGACAGGAAAGAACAGGAAACTTGTCAGAAAGTCAGGAATGGCAGGAAAATGACAGGTGATGATAGGAAACCCAGGAACTCGACAGGAAAGAACAGGAAACTTGTCAGAAAGTCAGGAATGGCAGGAAAATGACAGGTGATGATAGGAAACCCAGGAACTCGACAGGAAAGAACAGGAAACTTGTCAGAAAGTCAGGAATGGCAGGAAAATGACAGGTGATGATAGGAAACCCAGGAACTCGACAGGAAAGAACAGGAAACTTGTCAGAAAGTCAGGAATGGCAGGAAAATGACAGGTGATGATAGGAAACCCAGGAACTCGACAGGAAAGAACAGGAAACTTGTCAGAAAGTCAGGAATGGCAGGAAAATGACAGGTGATGATAGGAAACCCAGGAACTCGACAGGAAAGAACAGGAAACTTGTCAGAAAGTCAGGAATGGCAGGAAAATGACAGGTGATGATAGGAAACCCAGACACTCGACAGGAAAGAACAGGAAACTTGTCAGAAAGTCAGGAATGGCAGGAAAATGACAGGTGATGATAGGAAACCCAGGAACTCGACAGGAAAGAACAGGAAACTTGTCAGAAAGTCAGGAATGGCAGGAAAATGACAGGTGATGATAGGAAACCCAGGAACTCGACAGGAAAGAACATGAAACTTGTCAGAAAGTCAGGAATGGCAGGAAAATGACAGGTGATGATAGGAAACCCAGGAACTCGACAGGAAAGAACAGGAAACTTGTCAGAAAGTCAGGAATGGCAGGAAAATGACAGGTGATGATAGGAAACCCAGGAACTCGACAGGAAAGAACAGGAAACTTGTCAGAAAGTCAGGAATGGCAGGAAAATGACAGGTGATGATAGGAAACCCAGGAACTCGACAGGAAAGAACAGGAAACTTGTCAGAAAGTCAGGAATGGCAGGAAAATGACAGGTGATGATAGGAAACCCAGGAACTCGACAGGAAAGAACAGGAAACTTGTCAGAAAGTCAGGAATGGCAGGAAAATGACAGGTGATGATAGGAAACCCAGGAACTCGACAGGAAAGAACAGGAAACTTGTCAGAAAGTCAGGAATGGCAGGAAAATGACAGGTGATGATAGGAAACCCAGGAACTCGACAGGAAAGAACAGGAAACTTGTCAGAAAGTCAGGAATGGCAGGAAAATGACAGGTGATGATAGGAAACCCAGGAACTCGACAGGAAAGAACAGGAAACTTGTCAGAAAGTCAGGAATGGCAGGAAAATGACAGGTGATGATAGGAAACCCAGGAACTCGACAGGAAAGAACAGGAAACTTGTCAGAAAGTCAGGAATGGCAGGAAAATGACAGGTGATGATAGGAAACCCAGGAACTCGACAGGAAAGAACAGGAAACTTGTCAGAAAGTCAGGAATGGCAGGAAAATGACAGGTGATGATAGGAAACCCAGGAACTCGACAGGAAAGAACAGGAAACTTGTCAGAAAGTCAGGAATGGCAGGAAAATGACAGGTGATGATAGGAAACCCAGGAACTCGACAGGAAAGAACAGGAAACTTGTCAGAAAGTCAGGAATGGCAGTAAAATGACAGGTGATGATAGGAAACCCAGGAACTCGACAGGAAAGAACAGGAAACTTGTCAGAAAGTCAGGAATGGCAGGAAAATGACAGGTGATGATAGGAAACCCAAGAACTCGACAGGAAAGAACAGGAAACTTGTCAGAAAGTCAGGAATGGCAGGAAAATGACAGGTGATGATAGGAAACCCAGGAACTCGACAGGAAAGAACAGGAAACTTGTCAGAAAGTCAGGAATGGCAGGAAAATGACAGGTGATGATAGGAAACCCAGGAACTCGACAGGAAAGAACAGGAAACTTATGGCAGGAAAATGACAGGTGATGATAGGAAACCCAGGAACTCGACAGGAAAGAACAGGAAACTTGTCAGAAAGTCAGGAATGGCAGGAAAATGACAGGTGATGATAGGAAACCCAGGAACTCGACAGGAAAGAACAGGAAACTTGTCAGAAAGTCAGGAATGGCAGGAAAATGACAGGTGATGATAGGAAACCCAGGAACTCGACAGGAAAGAACAGGAAACTTGTCAGAAAGTCAGGAATGGCAGGAAAATGACAGGTGATGATAGGAAACCCAGGAACTCGACAGGAAAGAACAGGAAACTTGTCAGAAAGTCAGGAATGGCAGGAAAATGACAGGTGATGATAGGAAACCCAGGAACTCGACAGGAAAGAACAGGAAACTTGTCAGAAAGTCAGGAATGGCAGGAAAATGACAGGTGATGATAGGAAACCCAGGAACTCGACAGGAAAGAACAGGAAACTTGTCAGAAAGTCAGGAATGGCAGGAAAATGACAGGTGATGATAGGAAACCCAGGAACTCGACAGGAAAGAACAGGAAACTTGTCAGAAAGTCAGGAATGCCAGAAAAAATGACAGGTGATGATAGGAAACCCAGGAACTCGACAGGAAAGAACAGGAAACTTGTCAGAAAGTCAGGAATGGCAGGAAAATGACAGGTGATGATAGGAAACCCAGGAACTCGACAGGAAAGAACAGGAAACTTGTCAGAAAGTCAGGAATGGCAGGAAAATGACAGGTGATGATAGGAAACCCAGGAACTCGACAGGAAAGAACAGGAAACTTGTCAGAAAGTCAGGAATGGCAGGAAAATGACAGGTGATGATAGGAAACCCAGGAACTCGACAGGAAAGAACAGGAAACTTGTCAGAAAGTCAGGAATGGCAGGAAAATGACAGGTGATGATAGGAAACCCAGGAACTCGACAGGAAAGAACAGGAAACTTGTCAGAAAGTCAGGAATGGCAGGAAAATGACAGGTGATGATAGGAAACCCAGGAACTCGACAGGAAAGAACAGGAAACTTGTCAGAAAGTCAGGAATGGCAGGAAAATGACAGGTGATGATAGGAAACCCAGGAACTCGACAGGAAAGAACAGGAAACTTGTCAGAAAGTCAGGAATGGCAGGAAAATGACAGGTGATGATAGGAAACCCAGGAACTCGACAGGAAAGAACAGGAAACTTGTCAGAAAGTCAGGAATGGCAGGAAAATGACAGGTGATGATAGGAAACCCAGGAACTCGACAGGAAAGAACAGGAAACTTGTCAGAAAGTCAGGAATGGCAGGAAAATGACAGGTGATGATAGGAAACCCAGGAACTCGACAGGAAAGAACAGGAAACTTGTCAGAAAGTCAGGAATGGCAGGAAAATGACAGGTGATGATAGGAAACCCAGGAAATCGACAGGAAAGAACAGGAAACTTGTCAGAAAGTCAGGAATGGCAGGAAAATGACAGGTGATGATAGGAAACCCAGGAACTCGACAGGAAAGAACAGGAAACTTGTCAGAAAGTCAGGAATGGCAGGAAAATGACAGGTGATGATAGGAAACCCAGGAACTCGACAGGAAAGAACAGGAAACTTGTCAGAAAGTCAGGAATGGCAGGAAAATGACAGGTGATGATAGGAAACCCAGGAACTCGACAGGAAAGAACAGGAAACTTGTCAGAAAGTCAGGAATGGCAGAGAAGGGCAGGAAAATGACAGTGATGATAGGAAACCCAGGAACTCGACAGGAAAGAACAGGAAACTTGTCAGAAAGTCAGGAATGGCAGGAAAATGACAGGTGATGATAGGAAACCCAGGAACTCGACAGGAAAGAACAGGAAACTTGTCAGAAAGTCAGGAATGCAGGAAAATGACAGGTGATGATAGGAAACCCAGGAACTCGACAGGAAAGAACAGGAAACTTGTCAGAAAGTCAGGAATGGCAGGAAAATGACAGGTGATGATAGGAAACCCAGGAACTCGACAGGAAAGAACAGGAAACTTGTCAGAAAGTCAGGAATGGCAGGAAAATGACAGGTGATGATAGGAAACCCAGGAACTCGACAGGAAAGAACAGGAAACTTGTCAGAAAGTCAGGAATGGCAGGAAAATGACAGGTGATGATTGGAAACCCAGGAACTCGACAGGAAAGAACAGGAAACTTGTCAGAAAGTCAGGAATGGCAGGAAAATGACAGGTGATGATAGGAAACCCAGGAACTCGACAGGAAAGAACAGGAAACTTGTCAGAAAGTCAGGAATGGCAGGAAAATGACAGGTGATGATAGGAAACCCAGGAACTCGACAGGAAAGAACAGGAAACTTGTCAGTAATGGACAAAAGACCGTTCCAGGACACCATAAAATCAAAAAAATTAGTACTTTTAAAAACGACATAAATTTATGAATTTAGTCCCTTTTTCAGGTTTTTAAGACCTAAATTCATGAATTTAGTCCATTCAAAAAGTACCATTTTTCAAAAAAATGGTATTTTTAAAAACAACATAAATTCATGAATTTGAACCCTTTTTCAGGTTATGAAGACCCAAATTCATAAATCGGCTAAAGCCAGAGGAGCTTCGCTCCGATTTGGGCGTTTTTAAAAATACCCAATTTTGAAATTTTTCAAAATCTCAAATTTGAGAATTACAATTTTCACCGCTTAAATCATGACCGTTCCAGGACACCGAAAAAATCATAAAAGTTAAGAATCTCAAAATTTGAGAATAACAATCGGGCGAAGCCCTAGAACCTTCGGTTCGATTTTCATTGCTTAAATCATGACCGTTCTAGGACACTGAAAATTAGTATTTTTAAAAACGTCTTTTAAATCCATTTTTCAGGTTTTTAAAATATATCATGTGACTAAAAATATTTCTTTAAAAATGGAAGAAACAAAAGTGGATGAAACAAAAGTGGAAGGAACTTCAGAAATGGAAGGAACCTCAAGAATATATCCTTCGTTATCATATGAACGTAGTTCTACTTTAATGGACATTGAAAAGATTAACATTGAAAAAATGAATAAAGAAAAACACAAAGATAGAGTAAGGTAAATGAAAGATAAGGAATCTCAATATATTATTAAGATTAGGCATTATAAAAAATTAAGAAAGAGATGGAGTAAAGTTAAGAATGTAACACAAGGAATTGGCATATTCTTAACAATAAGTTTAGGTGCTTTAACAATTGTTATATCTTCAGGTGATTTAGTAATTCCAGTAGTTGCTACAGCTTTAACAGGTACGGGTGTTTTTACTACTTCACTTGTTACAATGTTAGATAAATCTTTAATAACTAAGAAACGAAAATCATTAAAAACTAAGCATTTACATATTAAAGAAGTATATGATAAACTACATTACTACTTTCAAAGAGTAAGTGATGAAATGTAATTACGTTAATGAGATTGAAAAATTTGATCAAATAGGAATGAAGTAAATCAAATATCATTTCCAATCACAGACAGAAAAAGATTGATGATAAAAATAAAAATGATGTAAAATTTCTAGTGATGGTAAAAACTTTTAGTGATGATAAAATTT
>CAJQUW010012072.1:0-12736 GCA_907163375.1 Prostheceraeus crozeri | reverse complement strand
GATTTCCAATCGTTAATTGCGAAAGCAGTCAGCCTTTAAAAAAAGTAAAAAATTTAAATAGCAAATAAACCTAAATGCCCACGTTAATTCATACTGTGTCCGCCATAAGTCTCATGATATCATAATCCGATGGTCTACACCTCCAAACCTAATAAACGTAACGTTTGAGATTTTCGGGGAAAACATGCTAGATAGATTATTGAATGATAGATCATTCTTGATAGCATGACTCTCATGCCTGCATGGTTTCAAATTATTGAAGGACTTGCAATAAAAAGTCAACTATATTTATCATGCACTTTAAATGTAATATTTTGTAATGGTCTTTGCTGGCGTCTTGAATGACGCTTTAACGGTGAAGGCTGATAATTAAAAAAAGGACCATTTCATGAGATAATTAGGAAATGGCCTGTTCATAATAATCATGGGCGTGTATATTCTAAAACTATATTACTATGAAATATTTAGTTCAAATTTTCCTGCAAAAAGAAAGCTTTGTACAAACTCCGACTCGTATGAACTTCATCATCACTGCAACAAGTATCACATCCATTGATAAATGCATCATCTCATTTTCAGAACTCAGTTAATTCCGAGAAAATATCTCTCTGATAATCAGTGATGACATTATCCAAGCGACAGTATTTAATACTGCGTTCGACCGATCTTATTTCATGAATTTAAATGCATCGCTTAATAAACTAAATAGAATGACATATAGATATTCGATGACTGTTTCTCATAGTTGAATTGGCCCACTAGTGATTGAGTTCGGCTGGTTTTTCAATTATCGGCTTTGAAAAATTTAATTTAGTTTTGAAAGATTTTGTCGAGCATCAAGGAAGGTTTAAAGAAATGCACAGTTCACACTCATACACCATCTGAATCTCAAGATAAAATCTGTTAAATACTGACACTTCTTGAAACTGATTAATTATTCGGGGTAGCCTGTACTGTCAAGGTGGTGCTCATTAACTTATTCAAGATTAATAATATGAAAATTGATAGTTATCAGTCCGTCAAAAATTGCCTTTTAAGATGACATTTACATTGTAGTTTGTTTCGTTGATTAATAGAAATTATGAAATGCGACTGGTTGAAAGCCAATGTTCAACTGTTTGTTTATCTGCAACAACAACAACATCAGTTGTCATGACGTTTTCATTATCTTGAACAGCAATTCGGGAAAGCTACCGGCTACGAGGAATATCACATTTCTGCCCTAAAAGTGCAATTACAATCGTAAAAATGACAAATATCATTTTGAGTGATTAAATGAATGCCTCATCAATACGTCATTGAGTGTATGAAACTCGGAAGTACATGGATCTACATAAACAAATGGAATTTTGCGATGTTTCACGCTTCGCAACTTGCACGACCGCTGGAAGTTTTAACGAAAGAATTGTCGTTTTACTGATTGTTGGATGATATGTACAAATTGAAAATAACAAGAAGCCCGTTCGTAGAATTTAGAAAGAACACGTCAGTACTCTCGATACTATTATTAACACGAAATTGTTGCACCTTGCATTGAAGCTGAGGGATGATGGATGATTGAAATTGCATCACATTATATTGAATTTGCACACATAATTATTGCACTAGCTTCGGAAAAAACCTGCACCTCAACCACAGAGATAAAGTGCCTTGTCTTCGTGTCTGGATTCTAAAGATGACATTCCTCAACACTGATGTGGATGGTCGTGGCCCCAGAGCTAGACACGAGGGCAAGAAGGTCAATTTTCCTTCGATGGACTACATCCGAAATATAATACAAACAAATTATTTATCCTCGAGCTATAGCTGTCACTGTCTTGATGTCAACTTTCTCTGTTAAACAAAATACAGAGACCACTGGGCTGCATGCAAAGCTTGTAATAGTTGAGGGAATGAACACGTGAATAGCGAAAAAAGGATTTGTCTTTTTTCACTTGGTGATTTAGTAGAGAAGACAAGTCCTTCATAGCCTCAATCACTAATACGCACCAAGGTCACATTAGAGACAAAATGAAATACAACTTTGTTTGAGAACATTATCTCTTGCCCTCACGTTAATCGTGGTGTGATGGCTCCTCCAAAGCGCATATTGAAATCGACAAGTGTAACTCATATTGTTTGGAGACGGATGGAAGATTTTCCTGCCTGGTAGAGAAGATGAGAATAAGAAGGTGGGAGGAGCTGAGTCGCATACATTCAACTGAAAGCGACATTTGATCTACTTTCATCGAAAATGATTGATAATTGATATAGCAGTGATCACTAAAAATAGGTTCAGGTAAGCCTATAATAATCTATGATGGAGGTCACCAGTTTTTAAAAAAAAACCAGGCCATATATACTTGGCACCCGGAGTTGGAGTCCTATCAAATGCCGGAGTCATATCAACCCCCGGAGTCGGAGTCCTATCAAAATGATAGGACTCCGCATCCCTGACACGCACTAATGCTGCCATTTCTTTATTGGAAAACAGTCGCAAGAAAATGAAGGTGGATGAATTGTGCGGGTATAGTCTGCTAGTGAACTGTCACAGCTCACTTAGAGGAGGTAAGCAAAATAGGTAAAATTACTTGACCGACCACACTGTTCGGTAGCAGATTTTGTGTGTGGTGTGAGTCACGTGAGATTTAGTGGAAAGTTTTACTGGGTGAACCCGTGTATACGCACCTTTAAGATCTTGCAAAACTGATTATATAGATCGGTGCCATTTTTTTAATTCTCTCGGTCACATTGGAACTGAAGTTGATTAAAAAACATGAATAATCGAATAACTCAAGTAGTGAGTGTTAGTGGTATACTACCAATACTTATGAAGCAGCACAATTTCTCACACGTTGGAACGATATATAGGTGTTGTCCATTTCATCACTATTGTAAACCCACGTGTTGGAAATGTTATAGCGAATAGATCCTCCAGATCGCAATGTTCCTTCAATCCAAATAGGAAACACTGAAAATGAAATTGACGAATTACAACATCTTCTGATTGTCACGTCTAGCAATACGTCGGAGACATTCATTGAACTGTTTAAGACACCACACCCAAAATTAATGAAAATTTAAAATCAATCAGATTTCCAAATATTTGCAAGCCTTTTCAGCGAAAAAAGATCAAATTCCATAATAAATGTTCATGAAGTAATAATTTTGAGCAAAATAAACTTGTGTTAGTGAGTAAGTCGTACCGATTGAACTCTTTAGGTTTAATCGAAAAATTGAGTCCTTTGTTTAAGACAAGTTTTTCATCGTGAGTCAATTCACGTGAAGTCAAACAGACAACTGTCTTATGTATGACCTCAATTGCACATTTTTTCAATTAGGTAACCTGAGTAGTATAGGGTATGACATCCGGCGCATCGCTTCGCTCGCACCGGATGTCACACCCTGACAGATTTCAAAAATTTACGTAGTCTATAAATTTCAAAAATTTAGGTAGACTCCAAATTTCAAAAATTTAGGTAGTGACAAATTTTCAAAAAAATCAAAATTTCAAAAATTTAGGTAGTCTCCAAATTTCAAAAATTTAGGCTGTCGAAAATTTAGGCAGTCGAAAAATATCACGTGGTCGAAAATTTAAGTTGTCTCAAAATATCACGTAATCTAAAAAATATCGCGTGGTCGAAAATTTAGGCAGATGAAAATTTGAGTTGACTAAGAATTTCACGTAGTCTCAATATATCAGAAGATTGTTTTCAAAATATTTATTAAAAAAATGGATGAAACAAAAGTGGAAGAAACCTCAACAGGGGCGAAAATGGAAGAAACCTCAAGAATATATCCTTCGTTATAACAGTTAAAAATAACTGAATTGAATAAAGAAAAACACAAGGAGAGAGTTAGGTATATGAAAGATAAGGAATCTCAATTATTATTAAGATTAGAGCATTATGATAAATTAAGAAAGAGATGGTCTAATGTTAAGAATGTAACACAAGGTATTGGAATATTCTTAACAGTTTCTTTAGGCGCTCTTACAATTGTTATATCTTCAGAGGTTTTAGTAATTCCAGTAGTTGCTACTGCTTTAACCCTTTCGATCCTGTTTCGCATCTACGGCTTCCTCCCCTAGCTGCCTGTAAAAATCCTAAAATTTCGGGATTTTTCAAATGCTGTTTACTCGACCAAAAAGTGCTGTCCTGACCCCAACCAACACTACATAAGATGCCAAATAGATCGAATAGTCCCCTAACATCATAAAACATGCAAAAACAGTCGAAATTATCCAAAAAATTTATATTTTTTAAAAAATACAAAAATCATCAAATTTTCACTTGGTGGGACATTAGTCATGTTTAAACTTATTGAAACAGTCACCCAGGCAAAGCCCAGGCTTGTCAGGGCACGAATCACAGATGTATCGTGATTCTCTTCTGATTCCGTTGTTGAAACAGACACGGCAACGCTTCAATGGATTTTTCTTGCCAGTTGTGGATGGGATTCTTTTTTGCACATGTGTAGTCGTGCGCTGTTCCTCTGATGGTCGTCTTTTTCTTCTGGCTCCCTTTGGTGTTGATTGCAAATCTGTCAAGACTCGTATGGCATCCCTTAGGAAGTCAAAGAAACTCACGTTGGCTTTCTTGCTCGCACGAGCTTCTTTCTCTCACGTTGCCTTTCTTCCTTTTCTGTATACAGCCCATAATTAGAATTGAAAAAGTACCGAAGAATGCCATTCAGGCCGATCTTCTTGTACCAGGCATGCGGAATTTGTCGCATCAGTTGTATTGTATGACCACGAATAACTTGGTCTCCTGGAGATCTATCCCTCCCATTTCTTGATTGTAATTCTCGACAATTGATGGCTTGAGCACAATTGGTTTCGAACATTGCCTTTGGAAATCCGTTCGTGAAATCGTTCTTTTTGCACCAGAGAAGCATTGTCACACGTGGACATCAGATAAACATCCTTTCTGTCACAGAATTTTACCGCTATTATTCGGTCCTTTTCAGCGAATGCCGATGACACAGGTTGCAGTTTCTTTTGAATAATAATTTTGGAATTCCTCTTTGCGGTCTGACTGTTCCCACGAACACCCGTATTTCTCGAAAGACTACTCGTACTACTTGATGGTGCCGCTGCCATTGAAAGAATGATCAGAAATTAGTTGTGACAAATGACACATATCAACCGTTACCGTGCAAGTGACTCTACCTGCTCTACCTAACAACGAATCAGCCACGCGCAATCTTTACCGGACGTCATTATACAATCACCATCAATCAATACTTTGAATATGCTTCATGTGTGGCTCGACTGAATGCAGGTGACATCGCACTGCAACCGCTGAGTTGTATTGCCGACAATCAGATCATGTAAAGACAGCAGAAACACAAGACACAGCTGATCGCAGCAGCATGAAACTAATGCATTACTTGCCCTCAATAGACTGGATTTAACGTGATGTACTGTACATGTAACCACCCTACTTTAATTATACTACATGATATTGTCCTGTACATGTAGCATTACAGCGGTTAATTCTATTAAATATAGTTGGTTTGCACATAATATGCGCTAAAGACAACATCTAACGTGTTTTACAAGCAACTGGAATACTTCACGCCTAAACAGTTAGCAAAATTTCTCATGACGACACGCTGTCGTCATAGCGCATGTAAGCGTGACGACAACGTGTCGTCATAGGATCGAAAGGGTTAACAGGTACGTGTGTTTTTACAACTTCGCTTGTTACAATGTTAGATAAATCTTTAATAACTAAGAAACGAAAATCATTAAAAACTAAGCATTTACATATTAAAGAAGTCTATGACAAATTACATTACTACTTTCAAAGAGTATGTGATGATAATGTTATTACGCTAGATGAGATTGAAAAATTTGATCAAATAGCTAATGAAGTAAATCAAATATCATTTAACGATAAGAATAAACAGCTCGACAAAATTTCTAATGATGGTAAAACTTCTATTGAGGAAACTGATAAAGTTTTTTTAGAAGAGCTAAAAGCTTTAAGCGAAACTTTCAGCAAAACCTTATTAAACAAAACTTTAGAAGAAAAGATGTCAGACGCCAAAGCAATAAAAAAATAATTTGTTCAGTAGAATGTTTTTGTTGTATTCCAATGTTGCCACAAAATTCAAATATTATATTTCAAAAAAATATATAGTTTGATATAAAAATATAATATAAAAATAAAAAATATATAAAAATATAATATAAAAAATAGATAAAATTAGAGCTGATAATTTTAAAAGAATTAGACAATTAGAAGAGTTAATAAAACAAAGAAATATTATGAAAGAAAATCATCTTCAACATAGAATGATAAAAGCTGGTATTCAATCTGATATGTTTGAAAAAATGCAGCAAACCAAGCAAGTAAAATCTGATTTTGAAAAACAATGGAACCATTTACAACTCTTGAAAAAGAACTTACAAATAATGATAAACAAATCAGTATAACAGATCCAGCTCACAAAACTATATTAGGTGACTATGGATTACTAGAATCAAACATTAATAAGAAATTACCAACATCTATGCAATTTGAACATTCTATTTCATTTATAAATGGAAAAACAATACCTAGATTTTATCTCGGACAAAAAGAAATATCTCCACAACCTTTTCGAGGTTTAATTTTTTCACCAGATAAATCTCCTTTTAGTTTAGATAGAAATTTTGTTGATCTTTTAAGAGGAGCAGATTTAAATAATTATGCTGTAGAAGCTCTTATAAAATATAAAGCTATGTTAGATAGAGTTGGTGCAGCAAAATCTCTTAGACGTTATAAACAATTAGAAAATTTATTATCAACAGGAGTCAAAGTAGGAAAATGTTTTAAAACAGAAACAACTATATTTTTGCCAGATGATCCACAAGAATTACTAAACAGATTAAATATTTTAATATCTGCAATAAAAGAAGGACATAATTCTAGTTTCAATGAAATTCATGCTATATTGAAAAGACTGTTAGAAAAGAGGATTCTAGATGAAGAGGCTTATAAAAGTATAGCTGAAATATGTTGTTGTTTTTTAATTTTTTTATAAAAAAAATATTTATTTAAAATTTTAACTAAAAAATGTGTTCAGCAGATTTAGACAAAATTAATAATCATTTAGAAAATCCAACAGAGATTTTGGGTTCATCAAAATTTAGTACGACGTTAAAAATTATGACAACTACTTCATCACACACTTGTAATTTAGAACCCATTCTACATTTGGAACAGAATAAAAATTATCAAATTGCATTAACTAGTTTTTCCACATTTAACACTATTCAAAACGCTATCAAAGATGTGAATGATCAATTTAGATATTCTACTGATAAAGGTAAAACGTGGAAAGTACTAACTTTTCTTCCTGGTTCTTACGAAGTTGAATCAATATCAAATGAAATTAAGAGACATTTAGGTATACCATTTAAAGATAAGAAACAACTACATTTTGCAGTTGAACCGGCAGTTAATAAATTTTCTCTTACTTTAGACGAAAATCATCAAGTTGATTTTAATCATGATAGATCATTGTCAAAGCTATTAGGATTTAATAAACAAACTTATAGTCAAGGTTATCATTTAGGTGAGAAGATTCCAAAAATAACTGAAATATATTCAATTGTTGTACATTGTGACATTATTGAAGGAGGACATATAAATGGTAAATTGTCAAATTTAATATTCAGTTTTCCAGCTTTTACTGTACCCATTGGTTATAGACTAAATGTATTTCCACAAACATTAATATATTTCCCTATTACAAGAAAAACTATTAACAACATTAACATGAGAATCACTGATGAGAAAGGACAAGAAATAAATTTTGGAGGTGAAGAGATTATGATAGATCTTTTTGTTAGAGAAGTTTAATTTTCTTCTTCTTCTTATTCTTTTTCTTTAAAAACAAAAAATAAAAATAAAAATTTTTTTATTAAAAAATGAGTGAAGTGCCCCCATTAAATAAAAAAAACTCAAATTTAATCATCATCCAAATTTATCTAATAAAGTTTTGTCAGTTATTTGTGGAAGATCAGGATGTGGAAAAACGTATCTATTATTTAAAATTTTAACGACTCCAAATTTTTTGGATTATAACAATCTTATAATTTATACAACAACAGCAGAACAACCCGTCTATCAATTTTTAAAATATGGATTTGAAAATAATCTTAAAAAAACAGCAATTGCTTCATTATTCAAAGAATATGAAAAATCTGAATATGAAGAAGAAATAAGTTCGTGGTGTGAAGAAGCAGCAAAAAATAATTAGTTAGTAGAATCCAATAAAAATAGCCATATAAAGATACAATTAATAGATGATAGTGGCAATATGCAAGATCCCAGTGAACTAGATAAAACAATGAAACATTGTGTAATCTTTATTGATTGTGTTAATGATAGAAATCACTCAGTTCAGAGAAATTATTTCACAAGAGGTAGACATAACAACTGTAGTGTTTTTTGTTTAACACAGAGTATGCATTCATTAGACGGAAGTGTTATTAGAAAGAATGCAAATATATTTATACTATTTGAAATAAATGCAACAAGCTTCGCTGATTTGTTAAGAGATTTATGTGTAAGAAATAAAGATGATCTGATATCTGTGTCATCACGTGCAAGAGGACACTGGACAATATGTTTCGTCACAGAGGTGACAGGCTTTCCAGACCGACCGACAGTAAACCAAACCGGCACATGGTCTCGGACACGAGTGGCCAGACGCCGACGAGTTCTACTAACGTAACTGTCTCCACAATTACAAACATATTTATATATCACTTTCGAACTCGCAGACATCGGCAAAGCATCCTTCACAGAGGCCAAAGGTACTCGTCTGGTTGAAAAAAGAACCATAGGACGGGAAGCAGGAAAAACAGAGCGCAACCTGTTAAGTTCGGAACGAATCAAATTGACAGATTTGTCTCCGTAAAATGGAAGACTCACATAAACAGTTTTCTTCTGTGGGCCAAATACATCAGAATTTTCTGGTAATACAGTTATCTTATGCTTTGCAATAAAATGAGGAGGATATCCGTTTCTCATCAATGTACCTGTCAAAAACTTGAACTCTTCCTCCAAAAACTCAAATGAACAGATACGCAAAGCTCTGTAAAACAAAGACTTTACAACACTTATTTTGTACTGTAGAGGCACAAAACTATGAAAACTAGTGAACACACACACTGTGCGTTTTTTGTAAACTTTTGTCCGAACTCTACCTTGACAATTGCGATTAACGGAGACATCAAGAAAAGGTAAAATGCCTTCACATTCAAATTCCACAAGTGAAAGAAATGTTTTGGTGAGCATTATTCAAATGAGACAACAGTAACTCTCCATCTTGGACACTCTGAACAATTACAAAAGTATCATCGACATACCTACAATAAAATTGAGTCAAACTTTCTAACTCATTGCATAATTTCACTTAAAGACTTCCCATGAAACTATTTTGCCAAAATTGGACCAAGTCCACTGCCCATAGCACAACCATCATGCTGACGGTGAAATTTTCCATTAAATACAAATTGCACATTACAGGTACACAAAACTAACATGTCCTTCAAAACATTGACAGGAATAGGACACAATTCAGGATTGTCTCTAACTTTAGATAACACAATGTCAATAGTCTCCATGAGAGGAACATTAGTATAAAGAGAACTAACATCGAAGGAAACCATTCTAGAATTACTTACATCGAAATTCGTTATTTTGCTTACAAAGTCATGTGAGTCAGATATGCAGTGCTGATCAAAAAGCTTTTCAATAGGTTTTAGCATTTCTGCTAACCATGTGGAAGTTTCATGATAAGCGGAACCTGTCATAGATAAGATAGGACGAACGGGTACATTTTCTTTATGGGTTTTCGGTAACCCGTACAACCTGGGTACCTGTGTCCCAACAGGGCACAAGCGTTCGAACTGAGCACTAGAAATGATATTTTTACAAAGCAACTTCTTCAGACACTTACGGATACGATTTTCAGTATCTTCAGATACATCTTTTTGAGAGATATCGAGAGAAAACTTAGATTCATCATTCAAAACATCATGGATTTTATAAACATAATTATCTCTGTTCAAAATGACTACACCAGAACCCTTGTCAGGGCGCAAAATTACAATGTTACGATTCTTCTTTAATGACAACAAGGAATTCACGTGAACTGGAAGGAAACAGGATTTCTCGATTGCAGATCTGTTGTAAGAGTAACCAAGAGACACTAAGTTAGCACGGAATTCACTCAATCTATCCTCTGAAACCGGCTTGAGATCCCGAAATTGAAGATATAGATTTTCGAATTCAGCCTTGACTTGGACGTTCGCACTACGCCGCGGAGAAATGCAAAAGTCGATGCCAAAACATAAAGCTTGCTTGTCGATGGGAGTTAACTCATGATCAGAGAGGTTCACAAAAATCTCAAAAGCAAGAGAAGTTGGAGACAAATCTGTCAATTTGATTCGTTCCGAACTTAACAGGTTGTGCTCTGTTTTTCCTGCTTCCCGTCCTATGGTTCTTTTTTCAACCAGACGAGTACCTTTGGCCTCTGTGAAGGATGCTTTGCCGATGTCTGCGAGTTCGAAAGTGATATATAAATATGTTTGTAATTGTGGAGACAGTTACGTTAGTAGAACTCGTCGGCGTCTGGCCACTCGTGTCCGAGACCATGTGCCGGTTTGGTTTACTGTCGGTCGGTCTGGAAAGCCTCTCACCTCTGTGACGAAATAAAGATGAATTTAAACAATCGTGTAACAATGCTTGGTCAAAAGATTATGGCTTCATTACAATCAATATTGATAAAAAAATTCATGATAGAGTTATCGAACAATTGCTCTCTGACTGAAAGTCGATAGAAAATATTTTTGCGGAGTGATCGAATAATTTTTTCTTATAAATTTTTTATTAATAAAAATAAAAAAAATATGTTGAATGCCTACAAGATAGAACATGCACCAGTTTTAAAAGATTATCGTCATCCTACAAACCCTGTCAATTCGAAGAAAGAAGCTAGATTTTATTATCATCATAAATACAGATTATCGTTACAGATTATAAAACAAAACATGGTATTAAACCGTGTGTTAAATCAAACACCTTTCCCCTGTGTTTACGAAGTTTCAGAGTATTTCTAGGATACAATCATTTATGGTGGTTGGTTAAAAAAGAAAATTTAACAAAGCATGAATTAGAAACATTACATCAACTAAATATTCCTGTGTATATGTAAAAATACATTTTTTCTTTTAAAAAATATGAATCGTGAAATGTCTCTCGGATTAACGTCTAGGATTGATGAATTAAACAAGAAACAAATTGCTGAGTTTGATGCACAAATTAAACGTAGTAAACGTATTAAAAAACAGAAACGTAGTATTAAACGTAGCATTGAACGTAGTATTAAAAAACAGAAACGTGCAACAAAAAAAATATTAGAAACTCCTATTACTGATATTTTTTTGATGATAGAATTAAGGATGAACTTGGTGATGATTTATGTAATTTATTTAATCCAAATGAAATTAAATATGAAAATGTATCTTTTATTAAAGTAGTAAATGATATGCGGAAACTTTTAGCAAATGGTAAAATTATTAATTTACTTGGAAAAGTTATTAAAGATCAGGAAAATATAATTCGAAATTTTTACGTAACCTTCTATAATAAAAAATCATTTGAAACATGGTTTTCCAATCTGGAAGAGAAATCAGATAGTTAGGAATGGATTTTTACAGGCAATATTGAATATTGAATGAAGCTAGTAATCGCCTAAGCTAAGATAATCGCCTATGCCGATGATGTCACCCTAATCCATCTCGGTAATGTGAATGTTGTTGACAATTTTCAACTCTCCGTCGATAGTTTTTGTTATTGGGTCGAAAAGAAAAAACTTGTTGTAAATGTTGATAAGACGAAATGTCTTACTATGTCACGCAAGAATTCTTGTCGCCATGTTTGCCCATTTTTATTGATAATAGTGCTATTGAGAATGTTGAGCATTTGAAAATTTTAGGTGTTCTTTTCTCCAGTGATTTGAGTTGGAGTGTGCAGTTTGATAGCTTGTATAATCGCTGTTGCCGTGCTATGTCGTTTGTAAAACGTTTAATGTTGAACGGTAATCGTGGTCCCGTTATTTGGCAGGCATACATGGCTTTTGTCTTCTGTCATATGGTTTTTTGTTGGCCAGTCATGTGCGACATCAGCAAAGGGAAATTCAGAAAGCTTGAACGATTACATGTCCTTGCTAGACGTTGGGCTGACGTAACTGACAAGACCAGCCTTGAAGATTTACTCAATAAGATCTGTGAAAAACTGATACAAAAGATAGCCACGAATGCAAATGTGCATCCTTTGGCTGAGTTTTTTGAAATTCGCCAGAATAACTGCAATATAAGACGTACAAGAGCTCTACGTCCCTTCCACAGAAGAATGGCTCTTTACAACAATTCGTTTGTCAAATTTTCCATCATATCGTGATTTTGTTCCTGTGTATATTTCTTTGTAATACCGCTTGTTGTATTCACAAATACAGAATTATTATTATTATTATTAGTACAAAGATCACATAGAGGTGCAGGTATTAATATGAAATATAGAATCAAAGAATATTTCGGTGAATATTGTTTTATTCCTTCTGAAGATTTTTGCTTTATCAAATGTTATAATGTTTTACGAGGTTTTAATGAAGAACAAGGAGAAATGATGAAAGAAATGTTTGATAATTTTTTGTATAAAGAAAAAGCCACATCTAGAACAGGAGTAATGTCAAA